>JXCR01148154.1:140612-166007 GCA_002079205.1 Phalaenopsis hybrid cultivar | reverse complement strand
ATATATATATATATATATATATATGTAGAACATAGTTGACATGGTTCATATATAATCATGTATCAATATTAAAATCGGTCATTTACAAGTAAGAAGTAAAGTCGACAAAGCTCAAATCAAAATTTCAAAAAGAACAAATGAAGACTTCAAGTTAAAAATCAAACACCTATTAGCTTCAAACAAACAAATCGAATTATTCATGTTATGATCAACCACTTAACGCTAAAAGTGAAATTTATTTGCCCTCTGCAAAATTTGTCGAGAGTGACAAATTTTTGACTATATTCAACTCACAAAGTGTGAATGTCATATCAAATGTATCACTATATTCACATTCAAAATAATCTCTTGTTAGTAAAGGTGTGGCTCGAGTCATCTGTTCGAATAATTTGACTGTCAAATGAAAATAGATGTTTCTATCAGAGTCCTCTGACCGGATGATTGTCGCAAAATGATTCAATTATTATAGTCATGACATCAGCCTATATATTTCCAATGTCTTTTTTTTTTGAGCTGTGAACTATAAGAGTATAATTGATTGACAAAAAGTCTTTTGTTAGCTAAGGTTGACTTAAATTTCTCACCTTAAACAAACATCTATCTCAAATCTACAAGAGTCTCATGGACAATGCAATTTATGGTTGTTGACAAAAATTTTTTAGTCAGGTTGGGTTGACTACCTTCTAAAACTAAGTAGATCAGGGATCACAATGACTTGGGATGACGGAACAATAGGATTTTGTTCTGTTTCGTCTTCATTTCCCCCTATGTTTGCTTTAGACTCAAGGTGGTAAATTTTATCATCTAAACTTTTTGTTTGTTGCTATTATATGTTAAATATTCAACTATAAATAACTAACCTTAATTAGAAGTGCTCTCCCTCTATGGGGTGGGATAATTAACCATAGAGACCTGCACCTATGGGAATCCTCAAACCCTAGATCAAATTGTCCGGTGGTTTCCTCAAAATGACACCATTATATTCCGATTACGGTAGCAACTTCTTTTTCAACTTTTTTTTACTTGTTGAGTTGTGAATCATAAGAGTACAATTGATTGACACAAAATTTTTTCTTAGTTGTAGTCAATTTAAATTTGTCCTCTTAGAAAAACATCAACCCCTGACCTACAAGAGTCCTTTGGATGACACAACCCATGATTGCTGACCAAGATTCTTCAGTCAGGTTAGGTTAACTATCTTCTTTGACTAAGTAGATTAATGATCACCACTATCTCATATGACAGAACCATGTGATCTTGATTGAGTTCATTATCATTTCTCCCACCATACGTTTTAAGCTCAAGGTGATAAATTTTTAATTCGAACCATATGTCTGCAGCCACTATATTTAAAATATTCAACTATAAATGACTAGCCTTAATCAAAAGTGCTATTCTGCTATTGGAGACGTAATTAACTATATTGGTTTGCGTCTATGGGAATCCTTAAACCCCAAATCAAAAAGTCGTCGTAAAATGAGAGTGAAGTCACTGGGTGGTGTCTTATCTACACTCCAATCTACATTCTGAAAATTTTACCTTACAAAGTTCTCAACAACAAACACCAAAATAGAGACTTTGAGGCGTCAAAATTTTTGGAGCCACCATAGAGTATGCTAAAATGATATAATCTCATTATTTATCTTCTCTTTTATTAAATGTCAATCTATCTCAACATATTATATTTGTTCTTGATGCATAGGATTTTTAGGAATGCTTATTGCAACTAGATATGCACACACTAGCTTCATGAGCTCTTCTACTATTATGAAAAATTCAACTACTCTTTTATCCACCTTTTGCATATTCCATGGGCCATTGACTTGAACTTGGCAATATCATTTGCATCAGACAACCATGGATAACCTTGACTGCACCACTTGACTAAATTTGGTTTGCACAATTCATACCTTGGCTCGCCCATTCAACATCAATGAAAGCCTCAATCTTTCTATATTTGTTCTTATTGAATAATAGTCCTTTTCCTCATATTATGATAAATAATATGAGGAAAAAGAAACAAAAAATCATTCTAGTTAGTCCATGTGCCCAATATTTTCCCAATATTTAAATTTTGATACGATTTTGTCAACTCTCCATTTATGATCAATATCAAAATATGAGGATTTGGACTTCGTAATATTATTTATAATTTTGAGTATAGAGTAATTTTATTAAACAGTTATGGAACTACGAAGGATTAATAAAATTGGTCTAAGCATCATAGATGCATTTAGAAGAATTTAGTCAAACTGCTAAGGAATTCAAAGGGGTTACTAAAATGTGTGAAAACTTCACATATGCATAAACGCGATGAACTTACCACAAATTTCCCTCTACGGATAAAATTAATGCATATGGAATGCTTATACAGTGTGCTCTGGATATTATGAAAACTATATTGAGGTATGTGAAACTTTGGGTTTAATTTTCTATTGGCTAGTTGCAAAATTAATGTTTTTATCTATTGATTCACATTCCCTTACATATTATGAACTGTCTGCCTTGAATTACTTAGCTGACCTCAAACAGCTGGGATAAGACAAATGATGATAATGTGTTGCATTAGTTCAGATATGAAGTTTTCTGTTTCCTGTTCTTATTAGTACTTCTTTTTAATAATTTTTTGGTATTTTGTTAAAATGCTTTGTATTTTTTTAGGAGCATGCGGTACACATGGTGGTCAAGCTCCTATCAACTCCGATACCTACAGATGTGCCAGGACCCGAAACTTGTAGCCATTTGATAAGCCACATGCCCATGTTAAGTGCCATTCTTTTTGGAGCTTGCTCTGTTGAGGCAATTCATATCATATCTTTGTATGGACTGGTAAGCTTGCAATCTTCATGCAAGATAGATTTACACCTTTCATAATATTGCAAGAGCTATCAAAAGTTGTGCTATTGTGAGGATTGTAGGCTTCTTAAGCTGTGTGCACTGCACACTACATGAAGGGAATACCATTTGTTCCTTTGAGCATTAGATTTAAGCTTGCATTCATCATGCAAGATAGATTTACACCGTTCATAATATTGCAAGAGTTATCAGAAGTTTTGCTATTGTGAGGATTGTAGGCTTCGTAAGCTGTGTGCACTGCACACTACATGAAGGGAATACCATTTGTTCCTTTGAGCATTAAATTTTTTGGGCATTTACGTGCATACTTACCCGATTCATATGTATTTACATATCAAACTCCTAAACTTCACTTTTTATATTTATTACACCCAAATCTTTCATATCACATCAAAATACCACCATTTTAACTTTTAAGAAGTGAAATATAATTTTTTTATACGTTAAGTGAGGTGGTATGTAAGTAAAAAATTGAAGTTTATGTTTTTGATATGTAAATACATAGGAATTGAGTGATATGTATGCGAATCTTCCTTAATTTTTATGCCCGACAAATACAGACCTTTCATAATGTTGCAGGAGTCAGAACATTGCGTTATATGCTTTAGCTTTGTGTACTGCTTGCAGGGAACATAGTTTGCTCCTGTCAATGAACAATGAGTTCAGCGATGGCAATTTCATTATTATTGATAGTTTTTATTTTGGCCTTGCTAATGCTCTCATAAGCTTGATAATGTTCAAATTTCTTGAAGATATTACTAGAAATACTATCAGTTTTTATCCAATAATGAAAAAACTTAAATTAATCACTCATACAAAGTTCTTCTGAAACATTTGAATTTGACTTAAATTCATCCAATGCAAATCATGTAGAGCATCCACACTCTTGATGGAAATATTTGGTTTTAAGACCTTCTAAGTTATGAGTGAAAGATTTCATGGAAATTTTGTACTTTGTTTTTTATTTTATGATTACCAAACTAGATGCTACTAAGATATGCCATTTACCATGGGATCAAATTTCAAACTTCTGAAGTTATTAATAATAGGTACTTTAACCTCACTTAAGGATTGTTTTGCAGGTTCCAGAAGTAGCAGCTGCTTTGATGCCGCTCTGTGAGGCATTTGGATCTCTTCCACCCCTGCCCAACCACAGGCCAAGCCCATTTGATGACACATCAATTTACTCTGTATTTTCATGTGCTTTTCTTTTTCTTCTCCGCTTATGGAAGTTTTATAGGCCTCCTCAGGAGCACCGAATAGCAGGTCGTGGTGGAACAGTGAGGCTGGAGGCAACATTGGATTATCTACTGTTGCTGCATAATCATCGTTTTGCAGTACAGAACTCCAATTCTAAGGATAAGACTAATAACTCTGCGCTAGCGCCTGTTCAACCCGTTTATATTGACTCATTTCCAAAGTTAGGAACTTGGTATTTACAAAATCAAGCTTGCATTGCATCTACTCTTTCTGGGCTTTCTAGTAAAAATCCAGTTCATCTGGTGGCTAATAAGATATTGAACATGATATATTGTAAAATGAGCAAGGGAGGAAACATTTCTGGTAACCCTTCGTCAACATCTAGCAGTAACAAGAGTGAATCACCTGTAAGTGCTGCAGAAGATGCTTATCAGAGACCTTTGCTTCCTGCATGGGATATTTTAGAAGCTGTTCCTTTTGTTCTTGAAGCAGTTTTGACTGCATGTGCCAATGGAAGGCTTTCATCTCGGGACTTAATTACAGGTTAGATGATTTAATATCTTCTTATATATTTTTATGATAATTAATTTTGACAAAAATTTTGGAAATATATCATGCTGTCTTGTTTGATTTATTAAATCCAACGATGGTATCTCTGAGCAACTTCTTTGTAATAACTGGTTAAAAAACTAAATAAATAAATAAATAAATAAATAAATAAATAATAATAGTAATAATACTAGTATAAATCGAATGGACAAAAAAATAAACATCTTTTCAGTTATAACTTAAATACTCGTATATCCTTTTAAACCAATAAGAGTGAAAACATAGAACGAGTAAGAGACGGAGTGTGGAGAAGAAGGCGAGGAAGTTTCACTGATTTTTTTGAGAAAAAACCTCGCTTGCCCTAGCCGACCAGGGGAAAAGAAGGAAAAAGAAGAAGAAAGAAGAAACAAAAATAACTTATATGTGTCACTACGGTGCGAGAAGAGGAAGCATCATGTCCTAGCCGATTAAAGATGAAGGGATTCGACCCCGTTGCTTGTGGTGGATCTACGTGGTTGTTATTGTGTTGAAGTCGATTGCAAGAGTCAACACCAGATCATGCAAAAGCTTGCTGCGAGTGAGAGAAGACGAGGAAAAAGAAGAGGCGCCAGCGAGTCCTAGTAAGGGGAAACAATGCCTCGCATGCAAAAGAAAAGGAAATTGACTTGCTGTGTGAATTTAAGTCGAGCCACGCTCATGGGAAGAAGAAGATGGAGGCAGTGGCTCGTGCGTAAGAGGCCAAGTCGAAGACCAACGTGTGGTCAAAGCATTAATAAGATAAGCGTAAGTTTTATTTATTTTAATTGATGAATGTAATATATTAGTTTTTATTTATTTTAATTAATGAATTTAATATATATGTTTGTGTATTAAGATGTTAATAGTATGTTAATTAATTAGAAATTATAGTATGTTAATTAATTAGAAATTAAGAAAGACGAATATGTTTTGATTTGGAATGGGGAAGAATTGATGAAGGTGAAGATAGATGTAAGATTTATATCTCTTTTAATTTACTTATAATAGTATTTTAATTAAGTGTCATTATGTGGATATTAATTATTATGTGTCGAGATCAATGATTTGAATTAAGAAGAGTAATTGAGTTTTGTTATTGAAGAATTTTTGGCCATGCTAGAGTGAGGTATATTCTACAATTCTATTTTTGTCTTTTAATTTAGAAGATATGCAAATACCTAAATTAATGTATATTTTGAAAATATTTGAGAATCTTGATTTTGCGACAATAAACTGGTAAATGACTAGCAATGAAGTAAAGTGGAGGATTAAGCTGATAAAGAGGTCCCCTAATGATTAAGGAGAGTAATTATATTTCTAAATTTTAGTAATTTTATTATTCGAATTGTATGTTTGATTTCATTCATGCTCTAGTTCGTTTAGATTTAAATTACAATAGATTATTAATATTATTAGAGAAGAAGTATATGCATGATAAATAGTTGCACATTTAGAGTATGTATGCATGTTTACACTTTTGCATAAATAGTTGCATATTAGTTTCTTTAGAAAAACATTAGATTATTACACGACCTTTAGAAGCATGCATGTAAAGAATTCTACATAGAACATATGCATAATAGTTTATCTATGAAATTATTATATTATTGTATTTCATTTTGATTCTAGTAAAAGTGCATTCATTCATTAGCAGATGAATGAAAATCTCATAAGAAAGAATATATGTTTTGAAGAATGAAATATGTTTTGAAGAATGAAATTGTGTATATATGGATGACGCAAAATTTTTTTTTTTGCTGTACTGTAGCTGCTACAGTATCACTAGATTTCACAATTGCATGAGATAGGCTGAAACAATCACTTTTTCCTTTCTTATGTTTTTTATCCTATTATCATTCATTCCTTTTAGTCTTTTCCCATATATGTGTTGTGTTATGGTTGGAATTCAGTTTTTGGCGTGAATTTGCTAGAGCAGTCGTCAACACCTGTTTCTCCCTTTGAGGTCTGCATCTGAGAGATGGAGTGATCATCCAGCCATATCTCTCTCCTGAGGTGGTGTTTATCTTTCCTATCCCTTTTCACTTTCTCCCCACGTCGCTTCTGACCACCTTCCATTGTTACAACCTCCCCAAACAGTCTCCCCGATCCACCACTCGTTCTCACTGCGGCCACCCTATCCTATAGTTGCCGGTATCCCCAGTCGCTTCCACCAACATTCCCCGTCGCCACAACCGCCCGAAAACAGCCTTTCTTTGATGTTTTAGCTATCGAGCCATCCATTCCTCTCCTTCTGGCTTGTTGCCCTTGCCGCAACTCCTTCGCTTCGCTACTGCCGTCCACTTGTCGTTGCTCATTCCATGTTTCACTTACTCTTTGCTATCTCGCCAGAGGGTCAAACCCCGCCAATCAGATCCACCATACTTGGAATATTTGTGTCGTGTTTTGTTGCTATTTCAAATTTCCGAGTGTTGTGTGTTGTATTTTCGTTTTTAAGTATGTTGGTTGTAATCACCCATGTGTTTTTAGTAATAATATTTATTTTTTCTATTATGTTTTGAGTTAACTTCAGTATCATTTGGTATTAGAGTTAGCCTAACCCTGGTCCCATCCCTGCCTTACCCAAGCAACCCAGCAAAATTTTTTTTCCCTACCCTCAACCACCCTCCCAATCCCCCAAACCCTATCTCCACTAAAAAAAATTCTTTCTCACCCAAAATCACCCTTATACCTCTTTCCGCCTACCTATACCCAAAACCTAACCATGCCTCCAAGGAGATGATCTTCAGAAGCCAGATCGAGGGGAAATGACATGATGTCACTTATGGGAAATTCATAAAGAAGTATTTAGGGGATTTCAAGGGAGGATATGCAGTGGGAAACCCGCCAACTACAATCTAGGCTTACCACCTGTTTGAGGAGGCAATCCGGATGGGTCACCCTTAACCACAACGAGGGCTTGCTGGATTGAATGGATGAAATGAACCTCTTCCATAATGCGAATTCTAGGGATGAAGAACCTTTACTTCAAAGATATGACCTGAAATATCTTAGAAGGCTAAATTTTAAAATAAATGTGGCTTTTCCATATTTCGACGGTCACATGAATCCAAACGAGTTCATCGAGTGCCTTAGGAACTTGGAATGTGTATTTGAGTGTTAGAACATCCCACAAGACAGAATGGTAAAACTAGCTGCCAGCAAGCTAAAGAATAATGCATTATTTTAGTGTCAAAATTTGAAACACGTATGCTAATGTGAGTGAAAAGACAAAAGTAGTACTTGATCCAAGATGAAATAGGAGATGCGGCGTTAGTTTCTATCAACTCACTAGAGATCAGATATTCAAACCCTAGCTCCAGAAGTGGAGAGATCATATCGCCGCGTGACCATCACATCTTACATGCAGTGTTCAACCCCTAGGATTTTATAGCCAGAGTAAACCCAAGGGAATATCCAAGTTGACCCCACCTGAGGAGACGTTAGTTCAGCGTGGAGAATAAAGGGCACCAATCTACATTCACAAATCCACCCCAACCAATAAGTGTTTTAAGTGCCATGGATTTAGGCATATTGAAGCATATTGTATATTTCACTAAGCAAGGAGCTGTTGAAATGAACAATGACACAGTTGACACTGAAGAACGTAAGGACACACAGAAGAAGGATCAGAGTCCAACGGATGAGGAAGAAAAGCATGCAGCTCTAGCTGAGGGCACCAGGGAGACTTCAACATAAGTCACATTGATGATCCAAGTTGATCCCAAGTTTGAGGAACCTATATCGAACGCCTGACAACCCCAGATAAGAGAATTCAGTTTTTTCAAATTTATAGACTCCTTCCTGAGTTTCCCCTACGAAGAAAGCTCCAACATGTTAGAAAATAGGCTCTTTTCTGCCACGTCGGGAAGACTGAGTTATTCAACTATTAGATTCAATTTACCATTATATCCACTATGAGATGTTCAGACAGGAAGGATGAATCACCACTTTGGAGATTTTCTTAGAAGCTTGATGAGGAAGAAAATCCTTCAATATGATACAAGTCCTATCAGTGAAGAAGAAGAGGACTTTTCTTAGAGTGGTGCAGGCTGCCACAGATTTCATCCCAAAGTTGATTTCTACTCACATACTTATTTATCAGATACATTTTGCTAAGTAGGAGAAGCGAAAGAAGAATGTTTAAACTTAAGGGCTCGAGAGCTACATTGTGGAAACCTATATCTATATGCAGCTCAACTCATGATGTGCCAAAAAAGGATGCATTTTTATTCTATCAAGACGTGTTGTGGAATGTCAGCGCCTACAACATTGACTTTTCAGGAGATTATGTCATTGTTGACACCTTCAGTGAGGCCGACCTAACTACTATAAGGAGGTAGCAGTTTCGATGGATGAGGTCGAAGCTTTTCAATCCGATAAATTGATGCAAAAGCTTCCTACAAAAAAAAAAAATTGCGATACTATAGCTGCTACAATAACCTGGATTTTCGCAATTGTGGGAGACGTGTTGAAACCATCTTGTTTTCCTTTCTTATGCTTTCTTTCATATTATCGTTCATTTCATTTGTATTTTTCTATAAATGTGTTGTATTAGATTTTGGAATTTAGTTTTTGGCGTGAGTTTGTTTCGGACAGCTGTTGTTGTCTGTTTCTCCATTTGAGGGATTGAGTGGTGTTCTAGTTGTATCTCTCTCTCAAGGTGATGTTTATTTTCCCTTTCTCTTTTCACATCCTCCCTATGTCGCTCCTAACCACCCTCCATTATTGCAGCTGCACCCAAACAACCACACTTTGTTGTTTTCCCTGTAGTTTCCCCAATCTAGCCATCTGTGCTTGTTGTTGCCACCTCAGACAACCGTCCTCTTGCTGTCTTGCAGTTCCCCGCATCCCCCGTCGCTTTCACCGACATTCCCCCTCTTTACATTCACGTTGAAACAACCTTCTTTTTATTGTTCTAGCCACCCAACCATCCATTCCTCTCCTTCCAGCTTGCTGCCCTTACTGTAACTCCTCTGCTTCGCTGCCGCTGTCCACATGCTTTGCCATTGCCACGCCTTCCGTCCTTCATCTATTCATTGCTATTTCGCCGGATTGCCAAACCCTCACCGATCACCGCCAGCACCTCGAGATACACCCTAGTTAAACTCTGTGGTGTTTTGTTGCTATTTCAGGTTTTCGGGTGTCATGTGTTATATTTTCCCTTTCAAGTGTACTCATTTTCCTTTAGTAATAATATTTGCCTTTTGTAATATGGTTTGGGTTAACTCTGATATCAATGGTTGTTTGTATGTGCATGCTAAGAGGAGTTCATCTTCTGATAGTACAAGCAAGAGACAAAAGTGTACCCATGTGCGTAGATGTTTTCTTACCACCTGAATATCAGCTAAGGGCGAGTAGATACTTTTTCACCTTAGATAATTGACCGCTGTGCCGATGAGATAATATTTTTTAAAGGTGTGTTAGTTTATGTTTGACAGTGCTCCTAAGACAAATGTGCATGTGAGGAGTATAAAATAAAAAATAAATTTAAAAGCTAAATTTCGAAAAGTAAATTTAAAGTTAATACATATAAAAATTTAAGTTATTTTCCATGAGGATATATACATCAAAATATTATAATAGTTTTATAGAAATATGAAAAACCAACATATATATTATTTTTCTCATTGGATTGTTGTAGTTTAGAAGTGTGATTGTTTTTGAGTTATCTTTAGATAATTGATTTTATTGTTTTAATGATTTTTTCATGTTTTAAGCTTTTGAATAAGAGGACATGGGGTGAGAACAACAATTGAAAAGGTAAAAAATTTACTTGTTATTTAAATTATTTTCTTTAGTTGTTTTTTCATGAATATTTGAATATTAAATTGTTATTAATAGAAATAAAATAATAGAAAATTAAATTCCACTTTCTAACTGCTCGTTTTTGACTTAGGGCCCGTTTGGGGCAGCTTATAAGTGCGGCGGCGTTTTCAAAAACGCCGCCATACCGTTTGTTTCGGACGTTTGACTCGCGTTTTCGTAAACGAAGTTTCTATTTTACGTTACACGCGGACCGCGGGTCTATCCCCGCGATTCGCGTTCCGCCTCTGAGCTTTTACGCGTCTGCCCTTGCGAAAAATCCTCGCGTCGTCCCTACCCTCGCTCCATTTGATCGCTTCCTGCCCAAGCTGCGCCGATCTCCTTCTTCCGCCCTTCGATCACGTCTGCCCTATCTGCGCCGAGCTCCCTCTTCCGCTCTGATTTNAGCTGCGCCGATCTCCTTCTTCCGCCCTTCGATCACGTCTGCCCTATCTGCGCCGAGCTCCCTCTTCCGCTCCGATTCAAGCGAAAGGGAAGGAGCAATCAAGCCCGTTTTCCCACGCTCTTCTCTGCCTGTTGTCGCTTCCTCCCACTCTCTCTCTCTCTGCTTCAGCTTACTGCACTTGCTGCTTAGGTTTAGGGTTTTTCTCTCTCTCCAAGCCGAGAGTTTCCATCACCTCCTCCGATTATCCTCATTCTCTTCCTCGGCGACAGAACTCACAATGCCTGCCTNTCAAGCCCGTTTTCCCACGCTCTCCTCTGCCTGTTGTCGCTTCCTCCCACTCTCTCTCTCTGCTTCAGCTTATTGCACTTGCTGCTTAGGTTTAGGGTTTTTCTCTCTCTCTCCAAGCCGGGAGTTTCCATCACCTCCTCTGATTATCCTCATTCTCTTCCTCAGCGACAGAACTCACAGTGCCTGCCCCGTTCAATGCATTGAGAAGTTGAAAGTTGAGTGCTTTTCTTACATTTTATAATCTCTCGCACCGGGCAACGCCCTCGTTTGGCATTCTTCCTTCATCCTCTGCCAAGCAGTCGCGCTCCCTCCAAATCTTTCTTTTATTTTCTTATTTTCTGCAAATACCCAAGATGTCAGAAAATTTCTCCAGCCATCTTTCGCCGGAACTCAGTGGCAATCCCTCAAGTATGGAGGTATTTTGATCCCTCCCCAACTCAAATTCATCATGAATGGCATAAAGACAACAATCAATTGTGTGCTACATATGTAAATTTCCCTTAATTTTTTAGTTTTTTCAAATTCTCTCCACCTGACTGCAAGTTGGAGGAATAATAGTGTAGGTGCTCACTTCCTGCATATACAACACTCTATTTTGTTAATATGACTTGTTTCATAATTTTTTTGACTTTAATTACTTATAGTTAACGTATTTGATTTTCCTGCTCTTCATATGGTACATTGAATTCTTATTCTTAGTAGCCTTAAGAATTATAGATGTGTAGCTTTACTGTTTAACAGGTTTGTAGATAGACTCCCTTGAGCGGGGAGTATATCTTTTTTTTCTTTGAAATGTTATGTAGTGTTTTTTGAATTTTAGTATATTAAATGTGTTTCAATATATTACTGTTGCGAACAACTCCACTGTACGTGGCCAAAATGGTCACTTTTGCACAAACAGCTGCAAATCAGCTGTTCTCAAACCGCAGAAACCAAACAACGTAACAGTTTATTCAATTCAGGGGTAAAATGGTCATTTATCTAGAAACAGCTGCAAATCAGCTGTTTTCTAAATGCACAAACCAAACAATCAGCCAGCTTATTCGGATCAGCTGCTCATCAGCAGATTATCAGGATCAGCTGCTTATCAGCAGAAGTTGGATAAGCTGCAGCTGCCCCAAACAGACCCCTAGTTAATTCCAAGCCGCAGTTTGAGTTATGACATCCTAAATTTATTTATGCTTCATTATAAACTTAATATTTAGATGGTTGATGGGAAATAATACAAACAACTAGAATATACTGAACCCGAAGCAGCGTGCCGTTAATTATGCACTTTTGTACTAGTGGTTAGGCTTGTTTTTTGTGCTTGGCTCTCTTTCCGCACCACACACCACCATCCACAAACCACACCACTACCTTCACACCACACACCACCATCTTCATAACACAACTAGGGCTGTCAAAAAAGCTCGTTGTTTGTTAACAGTTCGTGTTCGGTTCGTCAATGAGTTCGTGTTCGATTCGTTCGATAAGTAAATGAGACGAACGTGAACAAACTTTTTTCGTTCAGTTAGTTAAACGAACCAAACACGAACAGTGATGTGTTCGTTCGTGTTCGATTCGTTATTGTTCGAAATATAAAATAATTTAAAATAATTATATATAAATAAAATTATTGTATTTAAAAAAATTAAATTTTATAAATTATAATATATAATAAATTAATAATAATAATATACTAATATACTATATTAGTAATATACTAAAATAGATATTATATATTTATATAATATAAGTTATATAACTAATATAATATATTATTTATATATATATTAATATTAGCGATGTCAAACTGGCTCGTCGTTCGCGAACAGTTCGGCTCGTTCGTTAAGAAACGAACACGAACAGTGACTTTACGAACAATTTCAAACATGAGCTTATTTCAAACGAACCAAACACGAATACAAGCTCTGTTCGTTCGTGTTCGGTTCGCTTACACCCCTAAACACAACCACCCTATCCGACCACCTCCACACCACACAACTCTCCTACACCACCACCTCTACGCCACGCCAACACATTTACACACCACCACGTCCACACCACACAACCACTCAGACACCACCACATCAACACACTAACACCTCCACAACACACGCCAACATCTCTACCAAATTTCGGGCAACAACATCAATTAATTTGCATTTCCAATTAATTTTCACATGCAATCACCGCCGCCACCAAATTTCGGGCATCAATCAAATAGAGCAATGAAAAACAAAATCCATCAACCGGATGTAGCATAAAGAACCCAAATCATCAACCAAGTATATCATAGAGAATCCAAAAAAATCCCAAAATCTAAAATCAACAAAAAACCATTCAACTTTAAGAGCACAGAGAACCCAGGAAAACCATCGAACATATATATTTGCAAAATTAAAATGCCCGCATAGATAAGGTAGAGAATACTTAAACAGAGGGGAGAGAGAGGGACTGCTGTACAGAGGGCGGAGAGGCAATGATCCAAACCGGGCCAAAGAACAAAGGGGAGAGGGAGAGGGAGAGGAAGAATGACAACAACCATCGGAACCAATAGATTCAAATGGAATCAAGCCCTACCCACTGGAGCCACGGATCCAAGGGGATCGAGAGAAGAAAGTTAGGACAACAATCACGAGAGGGAACGAAGGGGTAGCAGGGTCGAGCAAGTGGTGTGCAGGACAAAGGTGTAGTGGGGTAAATGAATCGCTAAGAAACGCGGGCCGCGGGGTCGATTTTGTGGCCTACGTTTCATATAAATTTTCTAAATAAGCAGCGTTACCGTAGTTACCAAACGCACGCCGCACGCCACACCACGGGTAATAAGCTACCCCAAATGGAGCCTTGATAAATAGCTAAATTGTCAGAGCTAAACTCTCCGACTCTTTGAACTATAGTACACTTAATAAAATTTAGATGATGGAATCATTGGTTTACCATCCAACTACACACTTTTTGCCATCAAGCAAATAATGGGACATGCATCTGAATTCCATTTTCTAAATTGAGTACTATAAAATTTTGAGTCGGTTGATTTCTTCAATCGAGTTCTCTTACTTGAAAGAGGCGATGTTGGTTTCTGTTACTTCTCCTTTTGTTTAGTGTTTATTAAAATATTCAATACAAAAAAAATAGAATTAAAAAAAATCTTGAAATTAACGAAGATGTTGAGACTACTAAAAAATCAAGGTTTTGCAGTTGGATTGAAATCAAAACCTAAAAGGAATTGTAAAATTTTGATTGCTAATATTATGAAGGTGAGGGAGAGTTAATGAAGGCAAGGCTCGGGAAATCAATTCTTGTTATTAGAGAACTGTTTTGATTTAATGCTAGGTTTATCTTCTGCCTCTCCTGAGGTAATTTTCTTATAAGAAAATTAATTGGGAAGTATAAAGAGCCTAAAAGGGTATTCTTGTTTCTACTGTTGATCTTTAAAAGACAATTCAGTACCATGAGTTANACCAAACACACGCCGCACGCCGCACGCCGCACGCCGCACGCCGCACGCCGCACGCCGCACCGCGGGTAATAAGCTGCCCCAAATGGGGCCTTGAGATATAGCTAAACTCTCCAACTCTTTGAACTATAGTACACTTAATAAAATTTAGATGATGGAATCATTAGATCTTTGCTAGGTTTACCATCCAACTACACACTTTTTACCATCAAGCAAATAATGGGACATGCATCTGCATTCCATTTTCTAAATTGAGTACTACAAAATTTTGAGTCGGTTGATTTCTTCAATCGAGTTCTCTTACCTAAAAGAGGCGATTAATATGTTGGTTTCTGTTACTTGTCCTTTTGTTTAGTGTTTATTAAAATATTCAATATAAAAAAAACAGAATTTAAAAAATCTTGAAATTAACGAAGATGTTGAGACTACTAAAAAATCAAGGTTTTGCAGTTGGATTGAAATCAAAACCTAAAAGGAATTGTAAAATTTTGAATGCTAATATTATGAAGGTGAGGGAGAGTTAACGAAGGCAAGGCTCGGGAAATCAAGTCTTGTTATTAGAGAACTGTTTTGATTTAATGCTAGATTTATCTTCTACGTACTCCTGAGGTAATTTTCTTATAATAAAATTAATTGGAAAGTATAAAGAGCCTAAAAGGGCATTCTTGTTTCTACTGTTGATCTTTAAAAAACAATTCAGTACCATGAATTGTATTCTATGAACATTAAGAAGAGAAGGTATGCGTTAAAGTTATGATGAAGTTATTATATATAATTGAGCTTTGATCAAACTTTTCTAATTCTAATAAGTAACTTTAAGGATCAATACAGTTTAAAAAAAAAAACCATATGATTGAGTTCAAAGCAAATTGAAATAGTGAATATTGAGGATGTTATTAAGAATATGTTACTTAATGGAGTGGTGTCAAGCTTTTAAACAAGGGGCTTTTGCATACATAGCACCCAATTCATATGTATTTACATATCATTTAACCTTTACATTTATACCGCCCAAATATTTCATGTCACATAAAAAATACCACCATTTTAACTTTTAAACAGTGAAATGCACCTTTTTATGCATAACTAAGTTGGCATCATGTCTGTAAAAATTAAGTATGGGTGCTAGATATGTAAGTGTAAAGTGCCAAAATAGTCCCTTGACTATTAATATGAAGTTATTTTAATCCCAGAGTTTATAAAATTGTTAAATTATTCCCATTCCGTTTAATGGGGGCAAAAATAGTCCTCTGTGGGGACTATTTGAACCCATATTAAAATATTCAGAGGACTAAATTAGCACTTTATATACTCTAAAGACTAAAATGACTCCCTGCAAAGAAATTGGAAGACTATTTGACACTTTGCTCGATATGTAAATATGTGGGAATTGAGTGGTATGTATTGAAATATTCCTTTAAATAATTGTCAAGGAAGCACATTAGTAAGAAATCAAGAAACAATATTAAATCCAACGGGATGTGTTGGTTTTGGTAATGCTCATAAAAGATGTTTGAAGTAAGATATCGTAATGTGTGCTACATCGACTTGCATATGATACTTCTAATAGATTATGTATCATCTGAAGTGAATAAGACTTCATGTATATGAGATTGATTATTATTTATGATATTATGGGAATAATGAAATGATACTTTGATTAGTGTTGTATACATAGTATTCATAAGATTGAATATAGATGGAAAAATTTCCTATGTAGTACAAGTGGCCTAGGATCTCTATCTCATAAGAGGTTAGCTTGAAAAATTAGTTAATTCGGTTCAGAATTAAAGCTTCTGAAACTCTAGAAATCTGATTGCATTTATTTGTTTTTTTTATGTTCTTCAAACTGTTATGGAATTGTTGATAGGTTTAAGGGATCTCGCTGATTTCCTGCCGGCTTCTCTAGCCACAATAGTGAGCTATTTCTCGGCAGAAATTACTCGGAGTATTTGGGAACCTGTTGCAATGAATGGCATTGATTGGCCAAGTCCTGCCACTTACCTTCAGTTGATTGAATCTGAGGTTAGGGAAATCCTTGCTTCTGTTGGAGTCACTCTTCCAAAGTGCGATTGTGGTGAGTTTCCTCTCCCTTCTCCCCGGAAAAAATTTGCGTACGTCAAGGGATACGCAGAGATGCGTACATAAGATGGTACACATGCGTTATATGAGAATTACATGGGGGTTACAAGCGTGTTATAACTTTCTTGTAACTTTCGTGTAACTCAGCTGTAACCCGCGCTTTTATTTTATCCATTGAGATTACAAGATTACAGCGGGGTTACACGGGAGTTACACAGGAGGTTACATGGGAGTTACAACAGGTTATAACCCCTTGTAATCCCCGTATAAACCCCGTGTACCCTATTATGTACACATCTCTGCGTACCCTTGACGTGCGCAAATTTTTTCCCCTTCTCCCGAGCCTTTCTTACAAAAGGGTAAACAACTAAATATTAATTTTTTGGAAGACTTACATCCATGCCACTCAAATTTTATGTATTTACATATGTAACTACTAAATTTCAATATGCATTCTTACTATACATGAAAAGGCGTGTTTCACTTTTTAAAAGATAAAGTAGTATTATTTTTGATGTGGCATGAAAGATTTGGGCGGTACAAATGTAAAATGTGAACTTTAGGTGTTATTTTTGCTTTCTACAGTGGATGAGGAAATGCTCTATTAGCCATACAGTTTACCATGGACAATACCCATCGTATCAGCATCAATATTAATAATTGGAAGAATTAACAAACATGTCACTCAATTCTTACGTATTTGCATATATTACACCTAATCCTTGATATTTACATTAATACTACTCTACCTATGCATCAAAAGGTTTACTTCACTTCAAAAAGAAGTGATTTTGTATGTGATAAGAAAGATTTGCGTGTTAGAAATGTGAAAATCAAACTCTTTAGGCGCAGTATATGTAAAATCCATAAAAATTGCTCAGCATGTCTGTAAATGCCTCTTAATTATTTTCAGGCAGTACGGTCCCAATGCTTCCTCTGCCAATGGCTGCACTTGTCAGCTTGACTATAACATTCAAGCTGGAGAAGGGCCTGGAGTACATCCACGCGGTGGTCGGCCAGGCGCTGGAGAACTGCTCCGCCGGGAGCCCGTGGCCCAGCATGCCCATCGTCGGCGCCCTGTGGTCACAGAAGGTCAGGAGATGGCATGATTTCATCGTCCTCACGGCCACTCGTTCCCCCTTCACCCGCGACAAAGACGCCATCGCTCAGCTCATTCGCAGCTGCTTCTCCTCCTTCCTTGGCCGCGGCGCCGCCCACTGCGGCGCCAATGGTCTCCTCGGCCTCTCCATCTCCAACCAGGGCCGCCGCTCGCCGTTAGCTCCCGGCTTCCTCTACCTCCGCTCATGCCGCTCGTTTCACGACACGCACTTCGTGAACAACGTCATCCTGAAGCTCGTCATTGAGTGGACCAACGAGCTATCCAGCTCGGAACCGTCTGCTCGTCTGTTGTCGGACAAGTCGTCGCTTTCCGCCACCGCGTCGGCGGTCAGGAATGTGGCGGCGCTCGGAACGTCTCTGCTATGCGTGGCGGGCGGGCCTTTGTTAGTGCAAGTCCTGTACGAGGAGACATTGCCGTCGGCGCTGATTTCGTGGGAATTCAGTCTGCAAAGCGGACCTGCAACGGCGACGGCTTCGACANCGTGGCGGGCGGGCCTTTGTTAGTGCAAGTCCTGTACGAGGAGACATTGCCGTCGGCGCTGATTTCGTGGGAGTTCAGTATGCAAAGCGGACCTGCGGCGGCGGCGGCTTCGACGCGGCTGCTGGAGGGATATGCGATGGCGTACATGCTGGTGGTTTCAGGAGCTTTCATTTGGGGGTTGAGGAAGACATTTCCGGGCTGCTCTTCCTTCTTCTCGTCGGTGCATCTGAGGGCCTTTGGTTTGCACATGGAGTTTCTGGCTGATGTGTTGGAAGGGAAAGTTTCGGTGGGGTGTGATCCGGTTACATGGAGGGCTTATGTTTCGTGTATTTTAGGGTTGCTGGTGAATTTTGTGCCGGCATGGATTCCTGAAATAAGGAAGGGGACGTTGAGGAAGCTGGCTGCGGGATTGAGGGGGTGGAATGAGTGGGAGCTTGCTCTTGGTTTGTTGGAGCGAGCAGGACCTGCTTCGGTGGAGTTGGTCATGGAGTCCATTCTGCGATACTGTGGATGAGGAATAGGGTTCCCATTTTTTTTTAATGTATCATGATGTTTTGAAGGGATGATTGTTTCTGGCTTCGTTAGGAAAGTGTAGGGGTTGATTTGATTTTTTATAGAATTAGCTTAAAATAGATAATGTAAATAATCAGGAGATTGTTTTAATACTTTCTTTTATCATGTTTATACACCTAGTTTTTTTCTTCAAGTTTTATTTATAAATTGGTGTTCAAATATTAAAGAAAGTGGTATATAAAATTAAAATTTTTCATAAGCAAAGAAGGTCGAGTAAGTCGGTCCTTTAATTTTGCCATTGCGGGGTACTTTGTAGTTCTTTTGTGTAGGGGTGTAAACGAGCTAAATATGAGCAATCCCAAAATTATTCGTCTTCGACTCGAAATTAAAGGTTCGTTTGTGGCAGCTTATTTGGTGCGGTGACATTTTAAAAACGCACTTGGATTGTTTGGGCAAACCGTGTTTTGACAGCCTATGTGTTTTGAAAATGCTAAAAGTAACGTTTTCACACCGCAACTATCTAGGTGCGGGGGTGGCAGCTTTCAGGCAGTATTCTGAATTTTCAAAAACAATAAAAATTTCTAATAACCACCACACTTAACTTATCTTAAGATTATTTTTAATCAACTGTAGATCATTCAATATGCTATAGCTGCCCGAAACAGACCCTAACTTGTGCTTGAAGTAGATACTACACAAATTTTCATTTTTATTTTTCATTTAAGAACTCTCCAAATAAAACTTTTTTTTATGAATAGTTCAAAAATAAGAAATAAATTCTTCCCTTTTTCAATAACATGCAAAATTAAAATTTATATTATATATTTCTTAAATTAAAAGAAATAAATTCTTCCTGTATCGAAATTAAGGGCAGGAGTGAAGAAGAGTTTCAGTCTCATTTTTGAGTTTATATAGAATTTTTATTTGGAAATAATTTTTATATAGGTGATGTGGGACTATAAAAAATTAGCCGGAAGAAATGTGGGGGCTTTTACATGCGTACCAATCATTTCTAGAGCAAAAAAGCTCGTTGTTCGCGCACTATTCGTGTTCGGTTCGTCAATGAATTCGTATTCGATTCGTTCGATAAGTAAACGAGAAGAACATGAATAAATTTTTTTTCGTTTCGTTAGTTAAATGAACCAAATACTAACAGTGATGTGTTCGTTCGTATTCAAATCGTTATTATTCGAAATATAAAATGATTTAAAATAATTATATATAAAATAATTTATGATATTTTAAAAAATTAAATTTTATAAATTATAATATATAATAAATTAATAATAATAATATATTAATATACTATATTAGTAATATACTAATATAGATATTATATATTTATATAATATAAGTTATAGTTTATATAATATATTATTTATATATATTAATATTAAGGATGTCAGTCTGGCTCCTTCGTAAAGAAATGAACACGAACAGTCACTTCACGAACAATTTCAAACATGAACTTATTTCAAACAAATTAAATTTCAAACGGACTGAACACAAACATAAGCTTTGTTTGTTCGAGTTCGGTTCGTTTACACCCCTAATCATTTCCTATGTATATCACATCAGAAAAAAGTGGGAAAATCTCATGATATTTAAATACATATCGTCCAACTCATATTTATTTACATATATAAATCCTAACTAAGAGAAACCAGTGATTAAAAAAAGAATCACAATTGTAAAAACATTTACATATATACCACCCAAATCCTATTTATTTACATATCCAACACTTGAACTTATATTTTTATAATTGTACTAACCAAATAATTTTTAAAAATAATAACATTTAGTATATTTTAATAAATATACAAAATTAATATAAAATGATATAAATAAATATTATTTTTTTAATTTTTTAATTATTTTGAACTAAAACGGGTCAAACACGGGCAAATAAACTTTTGTTCATATTCTGAATGTTTATAAATCGAGTAAAAAGAAATATTCGTGTTCGGCTTGTTTGCATAGTGAATGAATCAAACATGAGCTATTTAATGTGCCGGGCATAAGCTATTCACGAACGACAAGATTTTTTGATAGCTCTACTTTTGTGGGTATTTGCTTATGGGATCGAGCAATTAGTCAGAAAAATGTCAAAAGTTTAGGTGTTTTCCTAGCTTATTGTTACAAGGTTTGTAAAGCTATGTTTCTCAACTTACTGCTGATACATGTTAGAAAATTCGTGACAGTAGAGTAATGTATTATCATTTTAACATTACATGAGATTTCAACATACACTCATGTAAAAGAAAATAATCAGTAAGGACACCAGAAGTTTGTATGTGGAAAACCTGTAAAAGCAAAAAACCACGGGGACTGACTCAATTGTAAAAATCCATTATGGGTTGATGATTTCACATACTCATTGTCCCACAAAGGGCACGTGTTACTAGGTTTTCCAAGTTACAACGTTGACTTACGGCTTCTGGTCGGTGGTAGCCGACAGTGATTGGTGGCGATCGATGCCAATCAGCGGTGGTTGATGACGGTCAGTGGTGGTTGATGGCGACAATAGTGCTCGAGGTGGTCGGTGGTTGTCGACGAAGATTGGTAATAATCGTCGGCAATCAGAGGCGGTTGGTGATGGTCGACTGCGGTCGGAGGTGGTCAACGACCGTTGACTGTGGTTGGCGGTGATCAACGGAGGTCGGCGGTGGTCAACGACTTCTGACTGCGATCGACGGTGACAGAGATGTTGTTGGACTTCAGCTCTTTCTCAAAGCTTTAAATTCTCTCTCAAGTCTCTAACCCCTTCTCATGAGAGGAGTGAGACTCTATTTATAGTATTTTGGGTGCAATGAACGAGGAATATAAACCACTTTGATCGGACGGTTCAGATGACTTCTTTCAATCAAGTAGCGTTTGATGGACATTTGAGTGCCTGAACGATGTCTGAATTGAGCAATCTTGGGCTCGTTGGATTCATCTTGTCGAGACACTTGATTCGATTAGTGTTGCTAGATTCAACATTCGTTTAACCTTCTAAATATGTCCTAAAAACTTCTAACAGTGGTTTAATCATCAATCGTTTGAGCAATCTTTTGTCCAGGCGTCCGCATGTCCGGACGATCAACCATCAATCACCACATTGCCTGCCAATGAGGTGCATGGTGATGTGGTGCCAGGTGGTTGGACATCCGGACGTGCGACATCTGAATGAAATATTTTCTCCCAATTAATAGCATTAAACGATCTCACCGGAGCTCGCGCTGAAGGAAAAAATGAAGAGAAGTTAAAGCTCGTGAAGGCGAGGAAATGGAAGAGAGAAAGGGTTAGTCCATGGAACACCAGATCCCATGCTCTCTCCCGCTCTCTTCATTCTCTCTCTAGGGTACTCACCAAAAACCACAGCCTCTCCATTATTCCCTAAATAGAAAAGTTCACTTATGATATACCTAAAATCATTGTTTTAAGTGCTATGTACATGACTCTGTCAATTTGGCTCTTTGTTCGTGAACAACTCGTGTTCGACTCGTTCGTTAAACCTAACAAGCAGAACACGAACAAATTTTTAAACTCGAAATGTAAACGAGCCAAACACGAACAACAGTTTGTTCGCTCGTGTTCGGCTCGAAATGACTCGAAAAAAAATTATATAATTTTTTATATAACAATATATTACATATATATTATTTATATAATAATATATTATATATATTTATGTCTAAGTTTAAATTATAACACCTTATGTGGCAATGCGTTTAGTGTCTTATTCTATATATATTTGATCCATGTTCGAATCTCACACTTTACATCTATTTTTCTCAATTTTAGTTTAACGAGCCAATTTCGAGCCGAACACGAGCCGATTTTGAACACGAGCCGTTTCGTACACGAGCTATTTCGAACGAGCCGAACACGAGCCAAGCCTGAGCTCGCTCAAGCTCGGCTCGTTTACAACCCTATATGTACACAAATAACCCAAATAAATATTTTATAATATATAGATATGATATGCTAATTGGATTAAATAAAGATGACATTCATTTTCAATAGTAAATATTTTTCTTCAACTACAATACTAAATAAATATTACTCATTACAAAAAGCATAGCCAACCACTCTATCATTATTTGATATATTTTGAATATATAAATAATTGCAATCTCCCCAAACAAAAATTCGGCTTATAAATAAAAAAAATGGCTTAAATTGAATAAATAATTTGAAATTGTTAAATCCCAGATAGCCGTTGGACGTCTGTATCTTTGCTTACAAGAAGCTGCACCAAACATTCATGTTACCTGCTGCCGCTTTTGGGCTCTCATAAATACTTCGCTTTAATTGAATTTTCTGCAGTACGTTTACGTTATTTTATGCTTTATTCAAATTTTATTTTGGTCTACTGGGAGTGTAGTGGAAGGCAAGGCTAAGGGCCGGAAGGGGAGAATTTTGAATAATGAGAGATTTCGCTTGACATCTGTCGTGGGCATGGCAATCTTCTATATTTGATGATCCCATGCGGCCCTCTCTATTCAGGAGCATTTGGTGGGATGTATTTCAAGTGTATTAGATTAAAAATGCAAAGGATTTAAAAAATTTAGTTGTTTTAAGACATTGTCATGTATTGTAACATCTGTAATAACTGAAAAAAAAAAAGAAGAATGGGCATTGAGGTTCAACTGCTGCTATGGTTAGGTTTAAGATTCAAACGGGGGTTTTAATCGAGAGCCTATCCTTTCTTTTGAACAGAACGCGAGGGGGCAAGAGTCAGAAGAGGAATCATTATTCAAGGCCAAACTTTCATTCCACCCCGAGCGATCAACGAATATAACATTGAATAAATCTAGGAAATGACCTTTTGAGCCATCCTCTGTGGCATTCTTAAAGAGGCTCACAGTGAATAACGACTACAAAGTACTCCCTCACAAACAACATAAATAATAGCTGAATTTTATATTTAGTCATTTAACTATTCATTTCTTAAGAATGTGTTGTCTTATGAATGTACTGGACTCTTCTAGGTCGGGGGCTTTATAAATTTCTTTTTTCTTCTGTTATTGTATAATCATATTATCTATTTGACCCAGGCTTCTATTCTTCTAGATAAATAAAATGGGGGAAATTTAGATGGGTCGAGGTTTGGTTTTGAGAAATTGGAACTCCTAATATCCACAATATTTCCTCCTCAGTAGTTTAAAAAGAGACGGACAACTGTTGCAACCTTCCTCTCCTCGCAAGGAGCCCCCTATCGTTCTTCGCAAAGAAGGATTTCACGGATCATTGCCTTATTGGTTTCTATAGACAAAAATCCAAAGCCTTGTGCTTAAAAATCACTCGATCATGCGTGTCACTAAAGAATCTGCACAACCACGCTAAAATTACCGGCGTTAACATCAACCCGTGACTTAAAAAAAAATAGTTAACCTGATAATGACTGTCACCAGCCGGCACGACAACTGAACAAAGCAAACTTCGAATGCTTTCATAATTTCGATAAACTATGACGCAGTTGGAAATCGTAGGTCAACTTTCAAGGTTGCCTCACGAATAAAAATATATCTAGAAGGAGGAGAATACGCTCGATCGGTTGAAGTCGATAATTTTACCACGATGTTGTTCGAAAATTAGTATTTATTTTGAAACAAAATCAAGTCACTATCTTTCAGAATTGACGCCGCATCCTTCGAATTCTAACCCTTCCTCTAGTTCTCAGCGGATCAAAATTCTCCGGTTGTCAACATTTCCGCAACGTGAAGAAGATCTCATTTCTCGTCTACGACGCAGTACAAAGATAATTTCTCTCTTCATTGTAACATAAAAAAAGATATCGTTGCTTGCCTACTACGAAGAAAGGGGACAACTTTCCTCTTGGCCACAACACGAAATAAGATCTAATTGCTAGTCTGCTATGCAGAAAGTGGTCAACTTTCCTCTTGCCCGCAACACGAAAAAGATCTCGTTGCTCGCCTGCTACGAGGACCTGGACGATTTTCTTCTTCTGAAAAATCTCGCCAGCAAAAGACTCTACTCTTTATTCTCTCTCATTTTTCTTCTTTTTCCTATCCTTACTCGTGATTCTGCTAGTCATCTATAAACTTTATTTATAGACTTAAAAAGAGCTAATAGCAATTTGATTTAAAAAGAATTAAAATTTACATCCATTCCATCCTTCCGGCTTCTAGCCTTTACACTTTCCCCTTCCAACCGCTCGTCTTTCACTTAAAAAAAAACCCATTTTGATTGGGAATTGGAAGAGTTACGTGCATATCACGTAATCTTTATGATACCAAAAGCTGTAAGAGCATTTGCTTGAACAAAGCTGGGAACATTTACATGCATGCCACGTAATTCCTTTATATATAAAACGCATATTATTAGAGCTAAGCAAAAGCCACATGTCACGCTCCGTCACATTCGAGAAATCATCGAGACGAACAGAGGATGGAAGATTCTAGAGAAAGTCCGAATACGAGGAGTCATCAAAGGGACTCTAAAAGATTCCACCACATTCCGAAGAGAGCAAGAAGGAAAGGCTCCAAAGAGGATCTAAGAATAACCTAGAATGTTCTAGAGTTATTTATGTACATTAGAATAGTCTAAGAGATAAAATATTATATTGTAATCTAGAAGCTTCTCTTGGACTTTGTATAGTCCCACATTGGCTAGATGAAAGGCCAAAGG
>JXCR01148154.1:118930-137734 GCA_002079205.1 Phalaenopsis hybrid cultivar | reverse complement strand
ATATATATATATATATATAAATATAAAGTGTTCCACATTTGGATATTGATCTCGCTCAAAAATATAGGGGCAACTGATACACCTCGAACAAATTTGCATCACTCGATACAAATCATGAGCTATAGCACAGGTCTCGAGACAATTTTTTGAGTGAGAAATATTTAAACCTTGATAGAAAGTCTTCCAAAGCTCTGATTTCAGCAAATTGATGGTCAAATTGACTAGCTCAATGAGACGGACCCAATGATATTAAAATTAGTCCAATTCGAGTCAAATCAAGCTCAAATCAAGTCATTAAACCACTTTGAGAAAATTTCAATACAAATTTAAAATGACAAACAAATGTCAAATCTAACAAGTTTATAGTCGAATCGAACGTCTCGACAAGACGAATCCAGCGAGCCCAAAATTCTTCAAATTTGAAATCGTTAAGACACTCAAATGTCCATAAAAAGTTGTCTGATGGAAGGAAGCTCTCCGGACCGTTCGATTAAAAGTGTTTATATTCTTCCATTAATTGCACTCAGATACTATAAATAGAGCCCAACCCCCTCATGAGAGGGATGAGTTCGAGATATGAGGCAGAGCTTTAAGCTTTGAGAATGAGCTGAAGTCCAACACTACCACCGTCGATCGCCGTCGATCACCATTGATCTTCGTTGACCTCTGTCGATTGTTGCCAGATTTCTCCAATCACCGTCTACCGTCGACCATAGCTGATCTTCGTCGACAACTGCCGACCGTCGTCGATCACAGACGACTGTTTACAACCGTTGATCACCGCCAACCACCGTCGATCACCACCGATCAGACGCCACAATCGCTACTGATCATCACCCCTTCCTGGTAACAAATTCATCAGGACATCAACGTTGTAACTTGATAAAAATACGAACAATTTCTCGCCCGTGAGACAAGTTGCTGCAACTGTAACCATTTTTTTATAGCAGAACTCTTCAACGATTTTTCCCTTTCTAGGGTTTTCACGCAACAACTTGCAGTGTCATTATTAGTTGTCTTCTCTTTTCTGTGTGTGTTTTGAATTTTCATATCATGCTAAGATGATAATTTGTTACTCTATTACCATAAATTTTCTAGTACACATCGATTTGTAAGTTGGTTTAACTTCTCTCATTTGACATCATTTTTGTGGTTTTATTCCAATCGGTTTGTAAGTTGGTTTAACTTCTCTCATTTGACATCATTTTTGTGGTTTTATTCCAACCTTCCTAAATATTTATAAATGAAGCAATTTTATAAATTATTCATTAAGATAAGTGGCCAATTTTAATCTATTGATCATGAATTTAATGAAATGAAAATCAAATAATCCCAACTTGGTTCTAAAAATTAATAGTTTATATTTAATCAGATGACACAATATCATAAGCATTTTCACACTATTAAATCAACTTCAAAAGATTAACTAATTTACAAAAAGAGGTTAAATCTCCACTTGCCTACCGATTATCAAGGATGTTTGAACATTCATACATAACAACCTTACCTACCCTCTACATGGAAGGCTTGTAGTAAAAGACCAGGTGGACCACTCTCTCCGAA
The DNA here is from genome assembly GCA_002079205.1 of Phalaenopsis hybrid cultivar. Lineage (NCBI taxonomy): Eukaryota > Viridiplantae > Streptophyta > Magnoliopsida > Asparagales > Orchidaceae > Phalaenopsis > Phalaenopsis hybrid cultivar. Next base: position 136,171 of record JXCR01148154.1, on the reverse strand, counting down.
GTTCAAAATGGATAATTTCGTAAATAACACTTAAATCGAAGGGTAATTTAAAAACAAAAAATTTTGCCTATCTCGCGGTTAGCTGACCGTTTGTGCACGTTTCTAAATTCGTAGTGATACTGATGCTCGATTTGGATACGAAGCACCTGCCCGAACATCTATATAACCTGCTTCGTCCCCTACGGCTTTCACACTCTCTCTGCTCGCTATTCCTGAAAATTTCGATCGTCTGTATCGTTAAAGTGGCTTCCGGCGGAGAATCGGAGCTATTAGGGTTCCTCGGACTTGATCTGGTAAACGCGCATTGCTTAATTTCTAGACTTTTTGTGATCGTGATCAGTATTTTATCTGCTTGATTTGAAAGCCAGCGTGATCTTTTTGTAGTTCATTTTGGTCGATGGTATTCTTTTTTTCGTTTACAAACAGAACAATGTGTATCAGATGTTTGGATTTTTTTAGTAGTTTTTAAGTTTTTGTGGTTTTGAACTTCTGTTGTGAAGGCTTTAGGCGTAACCCGCACTTGATTGTTTGGAGCTCGTTATTTGGGCATAATTGTTCTTCGTTTTGCCATTTTTTTCTACGGTCCGATAGGATCAGTTGTTTGAGTGGGGCTCGATTGGGTTGCTTTGGATTTGTCATTTGGAGTTTGTTTCCAATGAATGTTCTTTTATTTTTTGAGTGAGCCATAAATTTCTGTTGTTTATGCACGGAATTAATTGTTAGCAGCTTCTTTTGTGATGCGCGGGTTACATACAATTAACTCGTAAGGGCTGTCTGGAAACAGATTTATTTTAAGTTATTAGGATTTAGTAAATCCTGTAAATTCGGATTTACTAAATTCTCAATGAAAACTGTTGACAGTGAAATCCTCTAATTCCCACGAATCAATTAAAATTGTTTGGAAAGTTTTGCGTAAATCCACCACAATCCCAATCGCTTTCACTGTAAATCCCGTAAATCTACCAATTCGTGGGATTTACGATTTACCGGGTATATGACTTTTTAGTAAGTTTTTTTTAAAGCATTCTATTATTATTATTTTTTTTTGCGATAGACAGGAACATATAAAGGCCACATATTTTCGACATCATGATATTTCACAACAATGTCAAGATCATAGAATCTATTTCTTCCCAAAGTATATACTTTGGTATTTTGGCTCCATAGATGGATCCAGAAGATGTTGAATCTTTCCATTTTGTTTCAATATATTTTTCACGATTTTGGACCACATTAGATAATTTCTCCCATTTAAATCGATTGTGAAAGCGTTGTAACCTTAGATTGTACCGAAGGTTCAATTTTGAATTTCAAATACATACCTGTCTACTCTCGAGTTAGAATTGCAGATTTGGTGGCATTTATGCATCATAAGTTTAGTATATGCTTAAAAATGTGATTTATGTACTTATTCCTAGTCTTCATTTGCTGCATAGCCCATTTATTTTTTAATATGAACTTTCACTTGATTATCTTCATATATGAGTATTCTTCACAAATTAAATCTTTTCAGAAGTTTTTGAGAGGTTCATTCACACTAATTGATGAGTTATTGAATTTCCCTTAAATCTTATATAACTCCCATGTGTATTTGATTTTATTCTTCTTCTTAATGATCATTTTAACCTTGATTTATAGTTTTTTATTTTCATTTATTATTATTTCTCTTATATTACATGTTAAATTAGTGTCCAAATAGTTCAATTTAAGTCATTTTGCAAGTCCAAATTCACAAAAAATTTCGACAGTCTTCAGGTGTCTCCCTTACTAAGGGACATCAACGGGAAATTGGGTGTGCCACCACACTAAGAAAAGCATATGGTCGATGTTGTTTGAAACCATGACCATGAGAGGGCTTTCTAACCCACCACACTGAGAAAGACTTCTATAGGCATTCAATGTACATGCATAAAGAAGACGACATAAGATTTCACTGTTGTGCTAAAAAAATCATGTATAGGCACTTAGATTGCAATCATCCAAGCTAAAAAAAAATATGTAATCTTTGAGCACGAGGTGACAATGATGACGAAATCAGCCAGATAAAAATACAAATATTATGTCTTTTCTGATTTTGAATTTTTTTTATAATATGTAATATGTTCATAATAGAGAGAGGTGAGAAAAAGTAGTTGTTTGTTGTGAAGGGCTGATGTATGAAGTGAGTTTTACCGTGGTATTCAGCTTAGGAAGAGGAATTGGTAGAGATTGAAAGGGGTTGCTACAATGAAAGGGTTTTGGGTTCCATCGAAGAATGAAGAGGACTGAGCAGTTAAGATATTGCTCGCCTTGGGGAGGGTAAAGGGTTTCGATGTGGGGATCAAGTGAGGATCGTGGGTGGAGTATTGTAGCAATTTCTATGTGCGGGATTGACAACAAGCAACAAGAAAGTAAAACTAAAAGAGGCACATGCGGGGAGCAGGGCTTCGATAGGGAAGAATGAGATTGAAGCAACTGGATTCGAGCGATTGGGTGGGTCGTGTTAGATTGATTGCATGCGAAAAGTAAATATGGCCTCCCTGTGAGCCTCGTTCGGTTTCCTTTGTACAAGAGTTCGAGAGGAACAGACGGGGGTCTTTGTGCTTGCGAATAGAGAGAAATGAAAGAAATTTTGGGGGTATCAGCTTGACCGTGCAAGGTGGAGAGAGGAAGAGGGAGATGGAGGGAGGGGGGNCAAGGTGGAGAGAGGAAGAGGGAGATGGGGGGGGGGGGGGGGGTGAATAATGTGTGAGACGTGCACATAAGGAAAAAGAACATGGGCGAGATGGGTTTACAATTTTTGGAAATAAGACGGGATACGTAGGATGAGAAAAATTTTTTTGTCCAGACTTCGGACGTAGCTCTATGTGCAGACTCCAATAAGATGCTGACATGTGTGCTACATCGCGGATGTTATTTTTGGGTAATTGAAGTGGAACCACAAGTGTTATTTCGTGGTCATTGAAAAGAAACCCATATATTTCACTTCAATATCCCTGAAAAAACCTACGCGGTTCCACTTCAATAACCTCAAAATTATATCACAGAGGTACATCTTTCTCATGAAGCATATATACCATTCCTAGGTATCCAAAGACTGGTTTTCTTGAGAAAGCACTGACGATGTGACTAATCATTCCAAATCCAAGAAGAATGAGAATGTCAACTTCAGGGTGACCAAACAACCAGAATAGGTGTTGGTAAAGAATTGGGTCTCCACCTACTGCTAGATCATAAAATGATGTATTGAAGTTTAAGTATATTAGAAGCATTGTAATAGCTCCAGCTAGTACTCTTAGTGATAGTAGTAGTTGTGCTCATAGATCATTACTTGATGATGAACCTTGGATCTTTTATTGGAACCCCTCCGAAACGCACACGCAAATTTCTCAATTTCTGTTACCCGTGTTCGCATTGGTGCTTCTTCCGACTAAACCTTTGTAACGGATGTTTCTGTCAGTGTTGTTGTCAATGATGCCTATGTCACACACAACTGCTGCTGTCAATGTAGGATCAATCATAGATCCTGCAATTGGTGGTGTTGATAGCCATGATGCTATGTAGGATCCACCAACTCTTGTTTCTTTCGGACCTTGAAGCTTTCATTTCAATCAGAAGTAGATCAACGAAAAGGATGGTGGCTACTATGGCAATGACGGTTTGGAAGATCTAGAAATTGGAATTCCGACTTCTATCACTACATCTTTCTTTCGCATCCCCCTGAAATTCTTGAGAAAATGACTATTCTATCCATTCTTTTTCGTAGGTAGAGAAAGCGCCGCATCCATAAGTAGTTCCCCGGTAGATAGTCGTTTGTTTTACCGGTACCATTTCAAACATTTTCTTGCTTCTGAACAAGGTTAGAAACATCAATGAAAAGATAGACTGCTATGAAGAGTCAATTCAACGACTGAAAGAAACAAGAGTTAGTGGAAAATGACTACCTAGCATCATGGCTATCAACACCACCAATTGCAGAACCTATGTTAGATCCTACATTAACAACAACAGTCGTGTGTGACATAGGCATCATTGACAACAACACTGACATAACTATCCATTGCAAAGGGGTTCCTCGATTGATGCAATTGAGTTTTGAGAGAAAGGTTACATCTATAGGTTCTGTATTGGAGGTCAATATTACTTCATTGAGTACCAATAGGTGGCATTGGGGAAAAAACCCTACACCTATAAATCAACAACACAAAAACATTGTGATAAATAACCCTTTTCCTTATCGGTATCGGAACTAAAAAGAAAAAGAATGGTTAGGAAAACAAAGATCCATAGTTTTGGTACCCGTATAACCATCAAAGATAGTTGAAGTGACCAATTCCTGGAAATCATAAGCATTGAGTACAAAGAAATCTTTGGAGTTACCATTTCTATCTAGCACTAATATGATTGGTGTTCAGAAAAAACCTCTCGTGGGAAGGCTAGCTAGGTACTTTTTGTCAAAATACCAGCTCCTGTCAGTTCATAATGAGAATAGTGAAATTTTTTTGCATGAATTCTTCCTCTTAGTACTATGCGCAAAAGGGAGGAGTCGTATGAGATGAAAATCTTACGTACGGTTTTGGAACGGAGATATTTTAGCTAGAATGTACGGTCGCAATGGATGTTGGCGCAATCCGAAGGACAGAAGCTTGACAAAATTATGCTAAAGCTACGCGGCCAAAAATTAATCCCTATGATTGAAGTTATATACTCCATAACATAGGTATTATACAAACAAACGGAGAGCATACAAAAGCTTTGTAATATTATTTCCGAGTATTAGAATGAAATCCATTTTTACCACAAGCTTTGAATAATATGGCACTGATTTGTCATTTCGTGCAACTGCTTCACTATAGAAAGAAAAAAAAGATTGAATTGCCTAGTCAATACTAAAAAAAGATAGGCTTTCTACATATGAATCGTCCAAAGTCACGATTTTTATCGACTGTAAGAAGGAAAAAGACTTCGTGAGAACCAAAAAATCGGAAGAAAGAGGCATAACCTATATACTATACTCTATGGATAAAGAGTCTAATTGATGGAGAAAGCACCATAAAGATCCATTAGTAAGCTATTCTTTAGTAAATACAATTCAGAACTACTTATTAAGGATAAAAAAAGTAAGAAATCAATATATGTAATAGAGTCGATCAACTAAAGTATTGAGTAGTGGTGTAGCATCAGATCCCAAAGATAGTTCTTTTTTCTTAACGGAGGAAAGCCTTTTTCAAAGATTTTATAGAAGAGAAATCTCATATACCATAGATGAAATATGAAATCGAGATAGTTACCTTTCAAAAAATCCTAACGATATTGGGGGATATCTTTGTTTCATTCTTCTGAAGGCGGAAGAAAAGAGTAAACTCTTCGATTCAAATTAGAATTGGAATTATGCAATAAACATCTTCTGGTTAAATCAAGAGAAAAGAGAATATATTGATGAGAAATTTCATTAAGTTAGCATATGATAGAAGATGGGGCACAAAAAAAAATTGATTGTTGAGCTGTATGAGACAACAAACTCTCGAGTATCATTCTAAGAAAGAAAATTTACTAACCTATTCCGATCGGGGAGAACAGACCATTCTACAAGGCGATTCAGAAATTGAAGAGGTTTAGTTCAATCTAGGTGCTGAGTATTGGAAACAAGCTATAGCGCTTACTCCAAGGAATTCTATTGAAGCACATAATTGGTGAAAAATAACAGAGGCATTTTGAAGAAGACCATTCTTTTCTTTTATCCAACAATCAAATGAAAGAAATCGTTCCTATGAGAAGATCCAATCAAGAATTTTCTTCGATTTTATCCCTTCTCTCTCAATTTCTAAAATCATTTGATTTTGTACATTTTCTACAATATCTCATAAGGATAAATGCTACAAAGACTATATAGCATAAAACTCATAAAACGATTTCGAAAAGTCTAATGAAGTCTAAAATTGAAAGGATTCTGAAGATTGAGGATTCTTAATAAAAAAAGAAAAGAAAGTCAATCTAGATTTCTAGAATTTAGATATTCAATTTAGTTAATTAGATTTTTTAATTTTTCACATTTTCGATAAAATTCAAATCTATATTTTCACCATTCAGAATCTAAATAGAAAGAAGCTTGATTACAAAAACAGTTAGTTTTTTCGAGGTGTTATCCTCAGTTCACTTTAAAAAGTTTGTTCTTCGTCTAGTTTGATGGTTAAGCAAGAAATTGTGCTAATTAAGGTTTCTTTGGTATCATCGAATTTTTTTTCGCAGAGTCTCGATCACATGGATGTATGCTTTGATATGGTGGGGCTCGTGGGCCTCTTCCTCATCATGTCAAATAAATGAGGTCTTCTGTGAGAAAGAGCATCTTTGTAGCACTATCTTATGGCACCAAGACTCCTAGATGCCAATATCGGATTAGCTAGGCGGGTATGGTTACAACGATCACTACATAAAATCTAACGCTATCTCTAAGTGCTCATTCCCTACATAAAATCTAACGCTATCTCTAAGTGCTCATAAAATCTAATGTAGGCAAGCGTTGTAATGGAAGCGGCCACTCAACTACTGAAATGCGACACATCTAGTGCTCATTCCCTTAACATATTAAATAGATTCAAATAAATTGGTAGCTATGTAGCCTATACGAGAGAAAAATCATCACCAATCACCCCGTCTAAATTCAGAGAGTTTCTTGCCAAAAAAGAATCTCTTTACAAGTTAGTCTGCATTTGTTCTGTTCTGGGGTGATTCATTTCAGATAAAGACTAAATTTTCTTCTTTCTGTAGGAGCTAAGAATCAAAAGGGTGCCTTAACTGGTCTTTTTTGGCGCTTGTTTGCCTCCTCACATTGGGTAAAACAAAGCTGGTCATTGCTTGTGTTACTTAAGCAAATTTAGGCCCGTGGCATCCGTCAAGGATTCTCCTGCATGGAAAACTCTTTTGAAAGCTATTCCAATTATCACTGCTGAAGTCTCTTGCTCTATTGTTAATGGTAAGTTGATCAACCTGTGGTTTAGTCCCTGGTTATCAGGTACTCCATGAAAAAAGATTCAGTTGCCCTCATATTTTCTATTTGCCACGTTAGCAGATCTCATTCTTACCAATCTTTTTCACTTGAGTTTCAAAAAAAAAACATTTGGGATAGGGACATTGTAGATTGCATACAAGCTATCGATCTTTCCGTCTTTCCTATAAATCATAAGGAACAGTTTCTTTAGAAATTTTCCTTTACAGGTCGTTTCTCCATTCGATCGGCAAGGAAGTTTTTATAAACATTCCTTTTTCTCGTAAAACCTGACTTCTTACCCAATCCAAAAAATATGGAAGTGGGTAAGGCACACTCTGTCTATTCCAAAAATGAAGTCATTTATCTGGTCCGCGGTCCTGGAAAGTCTTCCTACAACAGATAATCTTAACTCGAGAGATATGAATGTTCCTCAAGACCATCCATTTTACCAAAAATCCACTGAAATGATGAGCCATTTTCCCTTTTCAAGAAAGAAGCCCCACTCACAAAGGGGTATCCTCTTATAAGGAAACAAACGAAAGAATCTCCATTTTCTGACAAATCCAGTTCGATGGCTGTAATCCACTTTGTCTATTTTCCATTCCGTTTTTTTTCTAGGATTAGAAAGAACCACCTATCTTATGAGGTCTCTCACCGGTACCCTCTAAACAATGTTTTTGATATTATACATCTTTTATGGATGATCATTCTCACTTGACTTGGATTTATCCATTGAAAACTAAATTTGAATCAATGCCTAAATTCTTACAATTCCAACACATGATTGAAAGATACTTCAATACTAAGCTCAAAATATTACATTCTGATGGAGTGGAGAAAATGTTAACCTGCAACTAACAAATTACTTAATGAAGGTATTATACACTGACACAGCTGTCCTTATACGCCTGAACAAACTGGTGTTGCAGAACGACAGCACATGCATCTTCTTGAAACTACTAGAACTTTCATGTTTGAAGCCAATATTCCCTCAAATCTGTGGGTGGGCACTATCCTTACAGCTACATTTCTTATTAATCGATTACCCTACGCCCACCAAATGGAGAAATGCAATTTCAGCAGAATTCAATGCTCTTATGGAACAAGGGACCTGGATACTGGTTCCACCAAATTCATCTCAGAATGTGCTAAGAAGTAAATGGATTTATAAAACAAAACTCCATCCCGATGGCTCCATAGGCAAGCTTAGTTACGCAAGGTTACACATAAGAAAATGGCTTGGATTATCAAAAAGAACTTTTAAGTTCTGTAGCAAAAATTCCGACCATCTGAGTGTTTCTCGCATCTCAACTAATGCATTTCTTCATGGAGAATTGACATCAACAGTGCATGTGGCGCAGCCTCTTTGCTTTAAAGTTTATCAACATCCTGATCATATATGTCAATTAAAGAAAGCCATCTATGGTCTTAAGCAAGCTGTGTGGCAATGGCTTGGCACTCTCAGTGATCATCTACAATAATTAGGCTTTCACAGCAGTGCAGCAGATCCCTCTCTATACTTACATCACAACAAGACCACCATATGTATGTGCTCATTTATGTTAATGATATCCTTCTTACAGGAAATAAATTCACTGTCATCTCCAATCTTATTCAACAACTGACACTAAAATTTTTTATTTGTAACATGAACCCCTTCTATCTCGCTTTCTTGGCATTCAGTCCGTATAATATTCGCTTCCCAGCCCTTTCCCAGCCCTTTCCCAGCCCTTTCCCAGTCAAATCAGCTATTACAGATAATCCTACATAATCATATAATAAACTTGTAATGTCCCTTTTTTTTTTTCTACCGTGGAAGATGAGTCGAAGAGCCAAAGAGAGGGAGAGAAAACGAAGAGCCGGAACAGGAAGTGAAGAGTCGACATGGGGGAGTTGAAGTGAGGAGTCCGAAAGCGAACAAAAGGGAGATGAAGCGTCAGGAAGCCAAGGGGGTGAAATTTAGCTCTATAAATTATCGATAAATTTATCTGGTTGGCCGAGTGACTTTTCATTGGTGAAGGAAGCAAGAGGGAAGAGCTTCGTGCGATGAGGCTTGTGTGCTGAGGAGGAAGAAGGCGCCTGCATCGTCGAGGGTTTGTGTCACTGTGTCGAGCCGTGATCGAAGAAGGAAGTCTGTGGAAGGCATTTTACTGTGTGCGGGAATCTGATCGCGTGAAGGAAGAAGACGATTTGGAGAGCTCGTGCGGGAGAGGTTCCTTTGCGCGCCGTGACTGCTCCATCCCGGGCTACCAAGCTGGAAGGGAGAACGGGAGGAGTATGACCGAACCGTGAGGTAATAAGACTCATTTATGATATTATAAATTATAAATTATTATTTATTAATTATAAAATTTAAGCAAATTAGGTTTTAAGTTGAAAGACTTGTGCTGGTAAGAATGATTAGGGTTTGATTCATTTTTAATTATTTATTTAATAATAAATTGTTACATAATGTACATATATGTGTATGTATAAGCTTAATAGAAAAGATAAGTTTTCTAAAATAATTAGAAAGTTAAATTGGGTGAACTTATTTTATTGTTAATTTTTTTTAAGCTTAAATTGTTTAAAAAAAATATTTAAGGGGATGTTTGATTAGCAGGTTTGATGGTGTACTGTAAACTAATTACGTGAATTTAAAAAAATTAATCTTTGATTTACCGTAAAATAGATGCATTTTGAATTTATGGTGCACCAACACACTACAATATGGGTTTTCGCGTGTAAAGTACGTACGCTCGATCGAGCGAAAATTAAGTACGTCGCGCGCTTCATTTTTCATTTCGTTGGTCTGCTCGCTTTCGCGAGAATCCTTCTCCTATTGTAGACGCACAAGCTCGGAGAGGGATGTGGGATCACCAACGAGCCACTTCTTGAATTTGGTCTCCCTCCGACGATCCTTTCTCTATGCGGCAGTACATCGTATGTTCTCAAATGTCGTCGCTGCTTCCTCATATTCCTGTTCTCCCCCCTCGTCCACACCATCGGTGGATACCACTGAGAAGGGTGATAGGATATATACCTGAAACGACCAAACTCTTCGTCATTGTCGCATTCAGTGGCATGCGATAAGGTTTCTGCGACGATGCCTATAACCTTCGTGACTGGATCGGTAGTGGAAATCATCCTTCATACCACGAGTGAGAAATCAAACACCTCCACTACAACAGTGACGCCGTTTCCTTAGATTCAAGCGAGGGTTGAATCGATGGTAAGTTATGTCGACCGCCTTTCCTCACTTAGATACGGCGTCAACAGCATGGTCTGAGATGGACACAACTTCTCAAACTCGTAGTAAGCATATCAAAGTGGATTATCACTTCATTCCTGATGTTATCATATGCCAACATGTATAAGTACAGCATGTTGCTTCTCAAGATCAACTGGCTGATCTCTTTGCAAAAGCTCTACCATTAAACCATTTCCAGCTTCTTCGTGACAAATTTTTAATTCACATAGAAATAAAAAAACTTTGAGGGGAGCCAATACCAGTACAACATCAGACAAATCAGTTATTCAGATTATTCTTACCAAAACAGAATCTGTAACAGCATAACCAACGTTGTACCTTAATAACAAACCGTGTGCTTGCTGCTTCTAGATATAGACCAACTAATGTAACTCACGTTGAGAGGTTTTCTCAAAATATAGAGTGATGCTCTAATTTCCTTTGTTCTGTAAATTGTGGCATTTCAAATCTTCTGTTCCATATTTCCTCTTTCAACAATAGTTTATCATTAAGCTAGGTTGATTGATTCTTCTTCAATCAATCACAAACAATAGCAAAATTGATTGCTTATTCTTTATAGAATTCCGCTACATAATGTAAAGAATTATATCAAAGCTGTTTAATATCAAGAGTTTTATACAAAAATTTATAAGCGAATTATATACATTGTGCAGTAGGACCCTTTGATAATTTTATTATCCAAAAGTCAAATATTGGTTGGAAAATAATTTCATTTTTTATGTCTAAGAAGACCAAGCCATTTTTAAGATTTATGTATTTAAATATTTGACGGTAATTAAAATGCTCATTGATGTAATTTTGATAGATGAGAACATGGTCAATATAATAACAAATGATATATTGCAAATATTGAATGAAAATCTCATTTATGATATTGTGAAATTCACTCAGAGCATTCATTAAGCTAAAATGCATAATGTCCCATCTATAATGCTTGAATGCTCCATTCATAATACTCAATTGGAATAGTATCATATTATTTTATTTATAATTTGTATATGTTGTGTAGAGCCCGGTTCAAAAACGCCCAACCGGGCTCACGCTCCCGCTCTGTCGCGACCACGATCCCGCTCCCGTTCGCCAATCGTCCATTTCCGCGAACAGAGAAACTGTTCCCGCTCTCTTTACTACCACGCCTGCCAGTCTCCATTATCACGAAATAGAGAGGCTCCATTATGTTTTTGCGATATACAAGACCCATCGCCTTCGTGACCACTGAAGCAAGCGATTCGGAGGAAGCAAGTGGCGGAAACAGGGAGAGGATTGAAGGCGGCAGAAGGAAGAAGAAGAGGAGATCGCAAGTGTCGGTTCTCCTAAAAGGCTTCTTTTGTCTCTCCGGGAAGAACTATAGCAAAAGGGTGTTGTTCTCTCCTAGTGTTTTTCTTCTTCGGTATATTTCGGCGTAGAGAGAGAAGAGTGAAAAGTTGAGGGAAAAAGTTTGCTCTTGTAAGTCGAGACGATTGACTGATGTAAATTCTTCAAGTAATAAAATCCTCTGCAACTCCGTGGACGCAATCAATTTGCCGAATCACGTAAATCTGCGTGTTCTTTTTTGGTGTGATTTTTTTTGTTCTATTTTTCTCTTCGTCAAAAATCATTCTTCTTTTTTAATATGCCATAACAACTGTTATCAGAGTCAATGACTGCAGATGAAGTGAAACTTTTTGGAATTAAGAAATTTGATGCCACAGATTTTAGTTTTTGGAGGATGCAGATAGAAGAATATCTCTGTAGTAAGAAACTCTATCTTTTGATATTAGAGAAAAGACCTGAAATGATGGATGAGCCTGAATGAAATCTTTGGATCGATAAGTTCTGGGGGTTATTCGATTGACTCTATCGAGGTCCGTTGCACACAGCGTAGTCAAGAAAATGATTACTGCATATCTTATGACAGTCTTGTCAGGTATGTGTGAAAAACCATCGACGAATAACAAGATATATCTGATAAAAAAGTTATTCAATTTGAAGATGACAAAAAATACGTCTTTTGTACAACACCTGAATGATTTCAATACTATCGCAAATCAATTATTGTCTATGGAAATTGAATTTGATGATGAGATATGTGCACTGATCTTGTTAGCTTCATTGCCAAATAGTTTGGAAGTTATGAGGATGACTGTCAGTAAATCTGCAGGTAAATCTAAACTAAAATATGATAATATTTGTAATTTGATTTTGACTGAGGTGCACAGGAAAGATTCTGGCGAGATCTCAAGTTTAAGTTTTGCAGTAAATGTTGATTCCACAGGACGATCACATGACATAAACTCAAACAGGGGAATATCAAAATCAAATAACAGAAGAAGGAACGAGTTAATGACCGGTAAACAAGTAACTTGCTGAAATTCTGGCAAAAATTGTCATATAAAGAGGAACTGCATGAATCCTAAGAAGACGGAGAATGACAGTGCAAATGTGGTAATTGAAGAAACACATGATGCACTACTGCTGACAGTTCATAGCTCTGTTGATGACTGAATATTAGATTCATGAGCTTCTTTCCGTACAACTTTCAATCAGGAATTAATGCAAAATTATGTTGCATGTGATTTTGGGAAAGTATATCTGACAGATAGAGAAGCTCTGAACGTGGTAGGAATGAGAGATAATGACATTACACTTTCAAGCAAGAACAAATGAACTCTACAAAAGGTCAGACATATTCCTGCACTGAAGAAGAACATCATTTATGTTGGGTAGCTTGATGAGTGTGGATATTCAGTAGTGTTCTCAGATAACACCTGGAAGGTTCTTGAAGGAGCACTGGTATTGACTCGAGATAAGAAAACATGTACGTTGTATATGACTACTGGTTTAATTAACAGTGTTGATACTACTGTTGCAGAGAGCGCAACAGAGTTGGGGCATTGCAAACTTGGCCAGATGAGTCAGAGAGGTATGAAAGAACTTCAGTCCAGATCTAAGCTACTATAACTGAAGTCAATTAATTTTAACATGTGTGAGAGTTGCATTATGGAAAAACAGAGGAAGACTAGTTTCTTGAAAAGTGACAGAACGTTAAAGGTAGAAAAATTGAATCTTGTACACACAGATGTGTGGGGACCTTCCCCAGTGACATCTCTTGAAGGTTCTCGTTACTACGTCAGATTCATTGATGATCATAGCAGAAATGTATGAGTTTATTTCTTGAAGTATAAATCTGATGTATTCAGTGTGTTCAAAACTTGGAAGGTCATGGTTGAGACAGAGGCAGACTTAAAACTGAAATGTCTGAGGTCTGATAATGGTGGTGAATACATTGATGGTGGGTTCAAGAGGAATTGTGCAGCTCAGGGAATCAAAATGGAGAAGACATTCCAGGGATACCACAACTAAATGGTGTTGCAGAGCGCATGAACATGACCATTAATGAGCGAGCTAGAAGCATGAGATTGCATGCCAGACTACCACCTACTTTCTGGGCAGAAACAGTTAGCACTGCAGTTTATTTGATCAACAGGAGGTCATCTGTTCCATTAAACTATGAATTACCTGAAAAAGTCTGGAGTGAAAAAGATGTTAAATTTTCTTAACATAAGACTTTTGAATGTATTTCTTATATTCTCATTAATCCTGATGCTCGAAGTAAGCTTGAGGCTAAGTCAAAAAAGTGTTATTTCGTTGGCTATGGAGATAAGACATTTGGATATCATTTCTGGGATGATTAAGGTCCGAAGATCATAAGGAGCAAGAACATGATTTTCAATAAGAAGGTTATGTACAAGGACAAGTCCAGTACAATTTCTAAAACAACAATGCAGGAATCTGAGTTGGTAAGATTTGATGATTTACTAGAGGTCACAGTGCATGACAGAGTTGTAGGTGACAAGAAGAGTGGGTCTGGGGCACTCATTTCTATTGTTCTACAGTCAGTTTCAAAGCAGTCTACCTCACAGTTGCAGTTCGCAGGTCAAAAAGGGTTAGACGGTCTCCACAACGTTATTCTCTAACTTTGAATTACATTCTGCTGACAGATGACTAAGAACCTTAAAGTTATGAATAAATCTTGCAAGATGAAAATTTAAGCAAGTGAGAGCTTATCATGAAAGAGGAGATGGATTCTCTGCTAGAAAATCAGATTTGAAAGTTGACAGAACTTCTATCTGGGAAGAAGAGTTTACACAACAAGTGAGTGTATCAGATAAAGACTGAGCATAATGACAATAGGAGGTACAAGACTAGACCTGTTGTTAAAAGATTTCAGTAGAAACATGATATTGATTATTCCAAGATTTTCTCTCCTGTGGTGAAGCTTACAACCATCAAAATGGTACTGTCTATGGTGACTACTGAAGGTTTCTTCTTTGAACAGTTAGATGTGAAGACAACCTTTCTTCATGGGGATCTTGAAGAAGTTATCTACATGTACCAATCTGAAGGGTTTGTGGTACAGGGAATGGAAGCTTCAGTTTGTAGATTGAAGAAGAGCTTGTATGGCCTGAAGCAAGCTCCTAGATAGTGGTACAAGAAATTTGATAATTTCATGCACAGTGCAGGGTACTACAGATGTCAGACAGATTCGTTGTTGCTATGCTAAGTACTTTGACAATTCATATATCATCCTACTGCTGTATGTGAATGCTATTCTAATTGCAGGGGCTAGTATTGATGAAATCAATAATTTGAAAAAGCAGATGTCAAAGCATTTTGTAATGAAAGATTTGGGAGCGGCAAAATAAATCCTTGACATAAGAATTGTCAGAGATAGAGTCAGAGGCACATTGAGACTCTCTTAGTCTAAGTATGTGAAAAAGGTACTTAGCAGGTTCAACATGGATAAGACCAAACCAGTTGACACACCCTTCACTTCAGACTCGGTAAGAATCAGTCACCCAAGTCATAGGAGGAACGGGATCACATGAGTAAGGTTCCTTATGCTTCATCTATTGGTTCACTTATGTATGATATGGTTTGCATCAGACCGGATATTGCCCATGCAGTGGGAGTTGTTAGTAGATACAAGAGTAATCCAGGAAAAGAACATTGAGAAGCAATGAAGTGGATCTTGAGGTACCTAAGAGATCTTCAGAAACTTGCTTGTGTTTCTCAGGAAAGAGTTCAGAGGTACAACTCTACGTTAATGTTGATCTAGCTGGAGATATTGATACTAGAAAAAGTACTACAGATTATATTTATACTGTTGGTGGCACTGCAGTATTATGGGGCTCTAATATGCAGAAGACAGTTTCGTTGTCTACTACAGAAACTGAGTATATAACAGTGTCAGAGGTTGCAAAGGAGATGATATGACTACAGTGCTTCTTGGAAGAATTGGACAAGAAGAATTAGAAGAGCATTCTCTACAGTGATAGTCAGAACGTCATATTCTTTACCAAGAATCCAACATTTTAGTCCAGGATCAATCACATTCAAATCAGGTATCACTTCAGACGGTCATTGTTAGATGGCAGATAGTTGTTGCTTGTGAAACTTTATGGAAGCCAAAACTCTGCTGATATGTTGACTAAGGGTATTACTCTTGAGAAATTGAAGTTGTGAGCAGATTCAATTGGTCTTCTATCTTGAAGACAGAGATCTTGAGTTGCAGAGGTGGGGTATAACACGTTTGAAGAAAAGGGCGACGCTGCTAGTGAAAGATATCAGTTTGAGGAAGAAGACGTGGTCTGTGTACCGGTCTCCAAGTAGGAGATTTGTTGTGTGGAGCCCGGTTCAAATAACGCCCAACCCGACTCTCGCTCCCGCTCTGTCGTAACCACGATCCCGCTACCGTTCGCGAATCGTCACACCTCCCATTTACGCGAACAAAGAAACTGTTCCCGCCTCTCTTTACTACCATGCCCGTCAGTCTCCATTTTCGCGAAATAGAGAGGCTCCATTCTGTTTTTGCGATATACAAGTCCCATCGCCTTTGTGACCACTGAAGCAAACAATTTGGAGGAAGCAAGAGGCGGAAACAGGGTGAGGATTGATGGTGATAGGAGGAAGAAGAAGAGGAGATCGCAAGTGTTGGTTCTTCTAAAAGGCTTCTTCGCGATTTGTCTCTCCTGTGTAAGTCTTACTGGAAAAATTATAACAAAAATGTGTTGTTCTCTCCTAGTGTTTTTCTTTTTCGGTGTATCTCAGTGTAGAGAGAGAAGTGTGAAGAAGTAAGAGAAAGAGCTCACTCTTGTAAGTCGAGACGATCGACTGGTATAAATTTCTCAAGTAATAAAATCCTCTGCAACTCCGTGAACGTAATCAATTTGCCGAACCACGTAAATTTGTATGTTCTTTTATATTGTGAATTTTTTCGTTCTATTTTTCGCTTCGTCAATGATCGTTCTTCTATATTAATATACCACAAATGTATATGCCATTAATCTTATTTCAAGTTGAAATGAGAGAAGATCACCATATTATAAAAGCGATTTAAGAGATTTTTTTTATTAGAAGTAGAGTAGTTATTCATTTCGAAACCTCTTAAGGGTTTATAGGTAATCACCTCTTTTGATTTACCATGATCTTTTTCCTCAATGTTCGCTACATAGAATGCAATATAACTTTATGAAGAGTTTAACTTATGAACAATTCCTTTGGTCAAGAGATTTGTTATCTCGAGTTTGGATAACTATTAATAGTCCTTGTTCATTTCATGATGTCGTACTTTTGTAGGAATGCTATTCTCATCGAAACATTTTTTATAAGAAAGGAGATTCAATGAGTTTTATAATTTGAAAAAGCATTATGAAATTTCATCACAAATTTCTTGAAGAAAGGTGTTAGTGATATTCATAGCTTTAGATTTGTGACTTTTGAGAGATAATCTTGTTTTGGACTTCTCAAGGAAACTCGATTGAATTTTCTTTTGTTCGACCTTATGTATCTTATTGAAGATAATTTTCTTGGGATCATTATTAATTTGAAAAAAAAAATGTTTTTTAAAGTTCTTAGAATATATTTAAATGTTATCAATCTGTAATAGGCATGATTTCATGAAGAAAAAAGTCGCCAAATATAATGTGGTGCATGAGATTTTGAATTAATAAAACTAGGGTATATATATATATATATATATATA
>JXCR01148154.1:108450-118667 GCA_002079205.1 Phalaenopsis hybrid cultivar | reverse complement strand
TATATATATATATATATATGTATATGTATGTATGTATATGTTTTTCATGTTCATGCATTGGACAAGCCGTACTAGATACTCATTTTATTACAGCAACCCAAAAGATAAGCTTTGAATAGTTTTTCCCAAATGTTTGATCATATAATATATCTCTTTATACAATCCATATCAATATTACCATCTACTTGGGTAGTAAGATTGTCAGTAACGTACTTTTTATCAATAAATAATGTAATTCTTTTTAAATTTTTTATATATTATTGTCTTTTGTAAAGTATTGTGGCATTCAAGTACATAAGAAATTAGTCGTTTTCAAATTTTTGTAATTGTGGGGCGATCTATTCAGTCATCTAGTTGATATTCTTGCTGAATGATTCTTTCATATGTATATGATTTACAACAACAAGCCTTTGTCCGACTAAGTGGGGTTGGCTACATAAATCCTTTTTCTTCATTTTGCCCTATCGAGTGTCATATTTTTATTTAATTCTAATAGATTAAGATCATTACAATATGCCAAATTCTATTTAGGTCTACCTCAACCTTTTTTAGCATAAGTTGAATCTGAAACATCTACTCTCCTAATCGTACCATTAGATGGTCAACATTTAATTTGATCAAACTGTTATGATGGGCCCGGTCCGCCGATGCTGCCATCCCGCTCCCGTTCCTTCATGTTTCGCGAATCGGCGCCATCCTCTGTCACGGTACCTGTTCTCGGTCCTCTCGCCTCCACAGTTGTGAAACAAAGCATTGCTTTGTTTTCCCGCCCATTTGATTTCGCGAATGAGCCCTGCTGATAAGAGTCGTGAATAGGAAGCAGTTTTTTGGTAGCGTGTGTGTGGTTTGAACAAGAAGAAAAATCGCACGACTCTCATTTAGTTCAAGTCACGATTTTTTGTGTTTTTCGGATTTACTCGGGACAGAGGAAGAGAAGTGCAAATAGTAGTTACTTGCGGTAGAAGGAAGAAGAAAGAAGAAGAAGATTGTTCTCCTTTGACTTCTTCTTGGTGGCTTGTGGCAGAAGAGAAATTGGATTTATTTCTCTTGTAAGTTTATCTTTTTCAGTTATTTCGGTGTAGAGTTTCTTCGGTGTATCTCGGTGTAGAGAAAGAAGAACAGAGAGCAACGAAGTGAGAGATTCCTCTTGTAAGTCGAGACGATCAATTGATGTAATTCCTCACGTAGTAAAATCCTTTGCAACCCCGTGGAAGTAGGCAATTTGCCGAACCACATAAATATGAGTTTTCCACTGTCTTACTGTTTTCTGGTGTGAATTTTCTCGTTCTATGTTTTGTATCATCAAAGATCGTTCTTCTATTTTTATATTTTCTATATATATACCACAACAAATGGTATATATTCCACAATAACTGGTATCAAAGTTTTATTTCAGATCTGAGAAAAAGAATGATGATGGCTGCATATGTAGTGAATGTTTCAGAGATCAAGAAATTTGATGACACAAATTTTGGTTATTGGAGGATGCTGATAGAAGACTACCTCTATGGGAAGAAACTTCATCTTCCATTATTGGGGAAAAAACTCGAAATGATGGATGAGACTGAATGAAATTTGTTGTATTGACAAGTTGTGGGGGTTATTCGATTGAATCTATCGAGGTCCGTTGCACACAACGTCGTCAAGGAGAGAACGACTGTAGATCTCATGACACTCTTATCTGACATGTATGAAAAGCTATCGATAAATAACAATGTGTACTTAATAAAGAAGTTATTCAATTTGAAGATGACGGAAGATGTTTTTGTTGCTCAACATCTGAATGATTTTAATAATATCACAAATCAATTGTCGTCTGTTGAAATTGATTTTGATGATGAGATATGTGCGCTGATATTGTTGGCATCATTGCCAAATAGTTGGGAAGTAATGAGGATGACAGTTAACAGTTCTGCAGTTAAATCTAAACTGAAATGTGATGATATTCGTGATTTGATTTTGGCTGAGGAGATGGGCAGAAAAGATTCTGCGAGATCTCAAGTTTGAGTTCGACACTAAATGTTGATTTCAGGGGGAGATGATATGACATGAACTTAAATAGAGGAAGATCAAAATTAAAGTCTGATCAGCAGACAACCTGCTGGAATTGTGGCAAGGCTGACCACATGAAAATGAACTGCAGGAATCCCAAGAATATGAAAAATGATAGCGCATATGTGGTATCTGAAGAAACACATGATGTACTATTACTGACAGTTCATAGTTCTGTTGATGATGGAAGTAAAGAGAAGAGTGAGTCCAGGGCACTCATTCCTATTGTTCCACAGATAGATGGAAGAGAACCACAGAGCAATGAAGAAATCTTGCAAGATGAAAGTTCAAGCAAGTGGAAGCTGACAGAACTTCTACCAGGGAATAAAGATTGCTCCTCTCACCTCCACAGTAGCGAAACAAAGCATTGCTTTGTTTTCTCGCCCATTTGATTTCACGAATAAAAGCTCCGTTGATAAGAGTCATGAATAGGAAGCCAGTTCTTCGTTAGCGTGTGTGTGGTTCGAACGAGAAGAAAAATCGCACAACTCTCCTTTAGTTCAAGTCATGATTTTTGTGTTATTCTTCGGACTTCCTCGGTAAAAAGGAAAAGAAGTGCAAGCAGTAGTTCCTTGCGGTAGAAGGAAGAAGAAAGAAGAAGAAGATTGTTCTCCCTTGGCTTCTTCTTGGTGACTTGTGACAGAAGAGAAATTGAATTTATTTCTCTTGTAAGTATTATCTTCTTCTGTGTATCTCTGTGTAGAGAGAGAAGAGAGAGCAACGAAGTGAGAGGTTTCTCTTGTAAGTCAAGACGATTGACTGGTGTAAATTTCTCAAGTAGTGAAATCCTCTGCAGCTCTGTGGACGTAAGCAATTTGTCGAACCACGTAAATCTGTGTGTTCCGCCGTGTTATTATTTTCTGGTGTGAATTTTCTGATTCTATTTTTCGCATCATCAAAGATCGTTCTTCTATTTATTTTCTATATGTACCACAACAACTATTATATATTCCACAACACAAACTATCTAAGATGACTCTCTATAATCAAGTGGAGCTACACCAACCCTTTCACGGATAGATTCATTTGTCATTTTGTCTCTTAGTCAATGAATCTAACTTATTTAACCTATGCATGTCTCTTGACAATGAGTCTCTTATTTAACCTATGCATGTCTCTTAGCCAAGAGACATGCAACTGGAGCTACACAAACCCTTTCACTCGTCCACGTAAGCATTCTCATCTCAACAACACTGTATTGCTATTTGTGTATGTATTAGGACATGCATAAACATGTGAAATTATATTGAGATGAAGTAAACTAATTATGAGCGAGTTATCTCTTAGTCAAAACAAATCCATTTTGATTTCTGGTTAATTAAAATTCAGGTGGGTTCCAAGTTTTGAATATAATTATCAACCAAGCTTGGAACAGAAAAAGAACTAGCATAATTAAAGGTAATTATGTTTATTTAATTGTTAATCATGTGTAAGTGTACTTTTTTGCTAAAATATTAAAACTTAGGGTAAGTTATTGAAGATTAGTATTAGTCATCTGTTAGGATGTTACCTTGTAAGGGTTTATTTTTTACAAACGTCACATTAAATAAAAAAAAAAATCATTGTATTTTGTCCATATTAATCAACAATCTGATGAACATGTTTTCTTGTGTTAAATAGAAGTTTAGCAGGGGCTACTAAGATCAGCTTTATGAGAGTTGCTTTTCTTTAAACATATAAATACAATGGGGGAGAATTTTCCTGAAATTTCAGTCCTGGACTACGTTATGTTCAATGTATCAGCTTTGGATAACAGGTAATCTTTCATCTTTACGTATTCCAGGTAACTCCATGAATAACACATCTTAAAAGTAATCCATTCTCTTAATAATATAGGTATTAATTGATTTGTACACCTCATTATTTGTTTAAATTTAACTTGTACTATAAAGCTTGGTTTATTTGTTCCGGTGACTTATATTGCAGTTATGAAGCACTTATTTTCTGCAATGGCGTTATTGAAAAATTTATCCACGGTCCTCTGGATCAGCTTGCTGTACATTTACCAGAAGCTAGAGCATCTCCTTCACCTGGTAGCTTCATACTACAGCTTGATGAAAGCAATGAGACCTCATCATGGTTCAATAAATTTACAGTGGCAAGGTATGTTTGTCAAGTAGCTTTCTTTTATTTGGTTTTCCTCTTAGATTCTTGTTACCTAAGTACCTTTTTTCCCAGATTTTTGCATATTGTGAATGCACCCAATATGCTAAAGCTTGCTAATGCGATTGAGGATGAAATTTCTCAGTTGGAGGAAACTCGGAAATTTCACGTTGTTCTTTATGCAAAGGTTAGGCTCTTTTAGACAAAAGTATTTTTTTCATTTCTGCCTCTAAATTGTGCATTTGATATGGCAGGATCAGCTTCAGCAGTCTGGAGGTGGTACAGAAGGTATGTTGAAGATGTTTCTTTGATAACATTTATGCCTACTTGAAGTGAGATATAGAGTTGAGCGTTTCCAAAGTGCCAAGTATTAGTTGTTGGCGCAGCTGCAAGCTAGAGACGAAAAACAGAGAACAGGGAGCAAAGAAAATACATTTTGTTTCAAGTTTGTTACCAAGGAAAAGTATATATATATATGCATATATATATAAAGGGAAGCAGCTTTCATTCTTATTCCGTATCTAAATCATATGCTACTTATTTATTCACTGTAATTAGATCCCCTCTAATTAGATTGCATAATATCATGCTTTTTTTTGTACAAGTTTTAGATTTATTATTTTTCATAGCACTCTCCCCCAAGCTGGAGAAAAGATATTTATCATGTCCAACTAGTTGCAAATACAAGTGACCCTAGCTCTGTTAAGGGCCTTTTTGAAGATGTCTCGTAGTTGTTTTTCAGTCTCTACATGAGCTATAGCGATCAAATTTTATTAATTTTTTTCACAAATAAAATGATAATCCATTTCAATGTGCTTAGTTTGCTCATAGAAGACGGGATTTGAGGCAATATGAATTGTAGCTTGATTAAAACAACACAAGTTCCTGAAACTATCATCTTAAAACTCATTTCGGTCAAGAATTGAGAGATTCACATCAATTCACTCGAAACTTGTGTCATCACTCAATACTTAGATTCTGCACTGGATTGTGACATTAAATAATTTTTTTACTTGTATATGAGACTAAGTGCCACCAACAAAAACATAATATCCAGTAATTGATCTCTGATTATCTTTGGAAGTCACCCAATCTGCATAAGAGAAATATTCAATATTTCTATGCTCATGATTCTGATATAGAATACCCTGTCCATAAGCTCATTTGATGTAACGTATTTGTTCTAAAGCTGACCAATAATGGACTGTAATGGAGGTCATGAACTGACTTATAGTTCTAAGTAATGTTAGGGCGAGTCATTATGAGCTATTTTAAGTTTTTTCATTAACTTTCTATATCATTCAGGATCATTTAATGGCTCTCCTTGTTAAGTTGTTGAAGCATCAAAGTCCCGCATGGTTTGACTTCTAATTTCCAAGTTTTTGCTAAAATATTCTAAACATATGTCCATTGAGATAAAAATATACACTTATTGCTCCTTGAAATCTCATTTCCCCAAAAGTATTTCAAGAAACACAGATCTTTAGTATTGACATGATTTTGGAGAATTTATTTCACCGATAAGATTCCCTGCACATCACTTCCATTAATAATAATGTCAATAACATAAACCACTAATAGAATGATCCCAGAAGCAGATTGCTTGTATAATACATTATGTTTACTTTTAATTTTCTGCATCCTAAACCCTTCTAATGCTTGATTGAATTTTCCAAACCATGCCCGAGGAGTTTGTTTCAATTCATATAATGACTTCTGAAGATGACATTTTCCCAGACTCCTCCTGAGCAACAAACCCAGGAGATTGCTCCATGTAAACTTCTTCTTCTAACAAATCACAATGCAGAAATGCATTCTTCATATCAAGCTAATGTAGGGGTCAATTATTCATTGTGGCCAAGGACAAGAATATGCGAACTCAAATCAACATAGCTACTAGAGAGAATGTGTCCAAGTAATCAATCCCAAAAGTTTGAGCATAGCCTTTCCATACTATGAGACAAGCAACAAATTCATTAGAATGTGTTGGAAGCTATATTATAAGATAATTTATTCTTGTTAGAAATTATGACAATTATATTTATTTTCTTTGATTGCATTTATTTCCTTTTTTATTTTAGATTTATTTTCATGGATTGGTTTTATTTCTTTTCTAATTTTAGATTTTCTTATTTTATGTCGTTTCCTTTATCTTTAAGTGATTATTATGAATTAATTAATTGGAGATATATGTATTATATCTTTCTTTTCATGTTATTTTTTTCCCTGTCTTTCCTATTCTAGGATTCATGTAAGCCTATTTATACCCTTTTTTCATATAAGCGGCGAACCCCATTGCTGGCTCTCATTGTTAGATTGCGATCTTTGTAGATTTGAGTGAATAAAACGGCTGTGTTGTGAATTGAGTTGTCCAAAACTACCTTCAACCCGGTGATGACGTCATCCTCCTTCATGTTCGCTCCACTTCTATCATCTGTGGTGCTGACAGGGGATCGATGGACCTCTTCGTTTTGGAGGCCACAGTTGTCACTGAAGAGGTTGACTCAGAGCAATTGCAACAGGAACTTGAGGAAGATTTTGATGCCTTCACTATCACCAAAGCACAACATCTTGCCCAACCGTTTGTAGAGTCTCATAACCCCTTTAAAATTTACATTGTAAAGGATCATGCATGAAGGAGAGGATCTGCTTTGAGGTAGAGAGGCTTAGGCTTAGTGCTATTATTATGGGCAATAAGGGATTTGGGGCATCTAAGAGGAGAGACAAGGGAGAATTAGTAGCGTCAGCGATTATTGTGTTTTCCAGGCTCTCCTTCGGAACTTTTCCTTGCATGAGGCCCTCTTTCAGAACTTTTCCCTTCAACAAACCTTTTTCCAGAGCTTTTTTACGTAGCAGACCCTCCACAGGAGCTTTTTCCCGCAATAGGCCCTCTAAATTTTTTTTCCTTACAGACCATACTCTGCAGCTTTCCCTAGAGGTTCTCTACTTCCTTACAAACTTTTCTATAGATTTCCCTGTAGCATTACCTGTAGGAGTCTTCCGCCTACCTACAGACATTGCAGAAACTACAGTCAAAGACAATCACAGTCAATTAAAAATATCTCTAAATGTTTTTAGGGTTGATTACCAAACACGGGATGAAGACTTCAAGTTCAACCTTACGAAGAATCTTTCTCGCCCATTATTTGATATTTTCAAATCCATGTTTTAATTTGAGGGGGATTGCTAAAATATATATTAGAAAATAATTTATTTTTGTTAGAAGTTATGAGGATTAGATTTATTTTTTTGGATTGAATTTATTTCCTCTCCCACTTTAGTTTTATTTCTTTAGACTGGATTTATTTTTTTCTTATTTTAGATTTTCCAATTTTATGTCGTTTCATTTATTTCCATGTAATTATTATGAATTAATTAATTGGAGATATATGTGTATATCTTTCCTTTCATGTTATTTTTTTTTTTGTCTTTCCTATTCTAGGATTCATGTAAGCGAATTATATACCTCTTTTTTATCACTGAAATAATTCTGCTAAATTCTAAAAATCAAGAGAATGAAATTTAACTACAAAGACCCATTTACGACCAATAGCTTTCTTGTCATACGGTAGTTCAACTATTTTTCATGTTTCATTTTCAGCTAAAGCATTCATTTCATCAAGTATCGTTACCCATCACCTAAAATGGGATAGGGCTTGCTGAACAGATTTGAAACTTGAACAGAGTCATGAGAAGCAACAAAAGAGCAAGAAGCAAAAGATAACTGTTTACAGTTAGCACTTGAGAAAATGAGATGGGTGATCTTATTGAGGCACTTGTGGTGGAAGTGGATTTGAACTGATGATGTGATACATAATGACTCATCAGAATCTTATGATGATTTAAGCAGCGATGAGTCACCAAAAATTGATGTTTGTTCACAAAAGGTGACAATAGAAATCATGTACCTGTTTAAGAGGGGGAAAATATTAGTACTTTTTTTTTTATAAAAGAATGTCAAAAAAAGACACCTAAATGATTAGGGTCTAGCTTAGAAACCTGAGGGCAAGTATCATGAAAAAAACAAGTACAACCAAATATACATGGTCCAATAGAAAAGATAGAGTTGACTGGAAATAGAACTTGGTAAGGTATTTAGTTCTATAAAATAACATAAGACATTTGATTGATAAAACATGCAATAGAAATTACATAAACCTAAATTACATAAAGACATTCTAAATGATACATGGTCCTTTACAAAACTTAATCTAGATAAAAGTTATGTTGAGTGCAAATGGATGTTTAATGTCAAGTACAAAGCATGTGGGAGCATTGAGAGGTTCAGGACTAGATTGGTAGCCAAATATTTCACTCAGTCTTATGGGATAGACTATCAAAAAAACTTTGCACCAGTGGCTAAGCTAGACTCACTGTAAGAGTTCTTTTTTCTTTGACAATAAACAAAAAGTGGGAACTAAATCAACTTGATATAAAAAATATCGTGTTGAATGAAGACTTTGAGGAAGAAGTTTATATGGAGATCCCAGTAGGGTTTAAAGATGGCTCAAATAAACAATTAATTTGTAAACCAAGCTAGTTGTTTTATGGCTTTAAACAATTTCAATGGGCTTGGTTTAACAAGTTTGTTAGGATTATGAAATCTAATTGGTACATTCAATGTCAAGCTGATCATATATTGCTCATAAAGCATATACATAAGGAGGCAAGAAAATTATAATCATTGTATATGTAGATGATATGATCTTGATTGGTGTTGATGAAAAAGAGATTAGAGAAATTAAGAACGTTTTTACTTTTGAATTTGAAATTAAGGATCTACGAGCTATGAGATAATTTCTTGGCATGGAAGTAGACAAATCTTTGAAGGGAACCGTGATATCCCAAAGAATGTACATCCTAAACATACTAAAAGAGGCATGAAGGCTTGGATGGAAACTTGTTAAGACTCCTATGAAGTTCAATAAAAGATTACATTCTGGGGGAGAAAAAATACCAGTGAAAAAAAGTAGATACCAGAGATTTGTGAGAAATCCTATTTACCAGTCACATAGTAGAACTAATATTATTTTGTCAGCATCGTGAGTCAACATATGAATACATCCAAATGAAGAATTTTTGAAGATAATTTACAAAATATTGAGGTTTTGTAAAATGATCCTTGACATGGGGTTATTATTTAAGAAATCAGACAAGATGGAGGTAGAAGTTTACACTGTTGCTTGTTAGGCATGAGAACTCATGGACAAGAGATCAGCATTTAGGTATTATACATATATATGAGGAAATCTTATCACTTGGAAGAGCAAGAAACGAGTAATGATCTCTAGAAGTAGCGAAGAATTGAATATCAAGTAATTGTTTTGGGAATTTTTGAAGGAATGTTGATCCAAAGGTTACTAAATGAGTTAGGATGCTCAATGTCAATCATAAAGTTGTTTATGATGGCCAAACCACCAGTAGTATTGCAAAGAACCCAATGCATCATGACAAAACCAAATACATTGAGATTGATAGAAATTTCATCTCTGAAAAGGCCAACTATGGCATTATACACTTAATTTATGTTCCAATTCATTTTCAAGTCGCTGGTGTTTTCACTAAATCCTTACCTCCAAGCAGCTTCACTGATTTGAATACCAATCTAGGTCTTTACAAAATCTATGACTTTGCTTTCGAGGGAGTGTGGATTTCCATCCCTGTTTGGTGGCCTAGACCTTCGACCATATGAGCCTCACAGGTTCAATCTGTGGGAGCTATTGTAGGGAATACCCATTTTCTAAGACATGATACAAAGATTTTTCATAATCAGCTTAGATTTATGTCGGGCAAGGCGACTATGGAAGCTATACATTTATTGAGAGGTTTGATGGAGAAGTATAGAGAGAGTAAGACAGACCTACATATGATTTTTATTGATTTAGAAAAAAAGCCTACGATAAGATTCCAAGTTCTTTGGAGGGTTGTAGAAAAGAAAGGTGTTGATATGGCTATATTCAAGTCATTATAGATATGTATGCTAGAGCTATTACATGTGTTCAAACAGAAGGAGGATTGACTAAGGGTCCGTTTGGGGCAGCTTATAAGTGCGGGCGGCGTTT
>JXCR01148154.1:78055-89039 GCA_002079205.1 Phalaenopsis hybrid cultivar | reverse complement strand
TATATATATATATATTCCGTGAGGTACTCACACCCTCATATGCGATGCTTAGAGTTTGACATTTGGATGTGCGACATATCCACCTCCTGCTTTGGCGAGGCGCGTGGGGAGTTTCTCTCCTAAGTTTCTGGAGGAGAAGCTCTCTACGATACTGCAAAATGAGCTAGCTACAAAGCTTTTCTCACTTTGTCAAACCCAAATATCACAACTTCTCTGAGGAAAGTTGAGGAAACCAAAGCAAGGGAAGGTAGAGACTCCAACCTGCAGCGATTTTTGGCCTATGGCTCACAGCATGAAATCACTCGGCTGCGCAGGGTGTTATGGACCCGCACGACATCCTACCCTAAGGCTTCCTCTAGAGAAAGCAATGACAATTCACAAATGAATGTGGTTATGCCGACCAATGTCGACCAACACACATTTCTCGTCCGGGCGACCAAACCCACATGCCTAAAATTAACATTAGGTCTAGCTATGAAGGAGAAATGCAAGGGGTTTTGAATCTCACTACCGCGAAGTTTGTTGGACCTCTGTCAAAGTTCATGAAGAAGGTTTCCTAAAAAGATAGGAGAGAAGCCAATGTGATTCCTTCCTAATAGGTTGAGGAAGCTTTCCTCATTAAGGAGAGCGAAGCTTGCCAGAGTTGCCCTTCCCCAAGCTAGGACGACACTAGCCTAGTTGTGCTCCTCAAAAGCTTCGCCAGAGAAGAGGAAGGAGAGGTTGGAAAATGACCAACCTTTAACTCTCTCCTAGAGGAAACCCTAAACCTTAAGCTCTCAGAGAAGGAAAAGAACTCAAAGAAGAAGAGGAGTCGCAGGGCCTGGCTTCAACAAATGATCGAGCGATAGCCCAAAATGAGAGGAAGGGGAGCTTAAACTAGCTCCCTTGCTGCATGTTAAATCCCCAAAACGACCACGTAGAAGCTTCTAAAGGAGGGTTAAAAGAGGCCTTTACACCACATTTTCCCACTCATAAGGCTCATGATCACACAACCTTCCATTCCGACGCATCGGGAGCCAAACGACCTAAAAATGGCCAAATTCAATCACTCGACAAAAACTGGCACTTAGGTGCCCTACCCTTGGGCTCTTAGGTGCCAGCCGAGCGGCATTTACAATTCCAAGTCTCGCTTTTGGGGCATTTTTATGCCTGATTTTGGGCGTCTAAGCACCCAATTTTGGAGCTTAGGCATCCAACTTTTTGTCTAAGTACAAAAACAAGTATCAGACCTTCGGAGGCTCGGGCTTGATGGTCTAGGAAGGCATTCGGACGAGTAGGCAGGTGGGGTCAGTGCTGGGGCGCCTGTTGGACCCGAAACCCTGACTTTTATCAAGAGAGCCAGATGGAGGATTTTTTCGAGCTGAAAGCTATGAAAACTCTGTATGAGTGACATGTGGCCCAATAACTCTGGAATGAAGTATTCTTGTTGGTGATTCACCGGCAAAATCGACGCCATCTGTCCTTCTAGACCACGACACGGGTAGGGCAAAATCGACGCCATCTGTCCTTCTAGACCACGACACGGGTAGGGCAAAATCGACGTCATCTGTCCTTCTAGACCAATTGGACAGATGGCAAAATCGATGCCATCTGTCCAATTGGAGGTGTTTTCGTTATGTGGATTGGGGTGTAGGGCAAAGCCCTCGCGGTAGGGTACATGCGTNTATATATATTTATATATATATATATATATAACAATAAATTAATTAATTCTAAGATATTTTGCCCCTAAAATTAAATTCATTCCTGAGAAAGTCCGGAAAACTAGGTGTTCGGTAAACAAAATCAACTTATAACAGGCATACAAATAAGAACTCCCCTTGCATTGGAACTATCTCATTTAGCCTTTCAATTGCTCTTTAATTACTGATTTTTGCCGCCTCTGACAACCAATTAGCGATCCGCCGGCCTATACTTCTCTTTTTCTTTTAAGAAATATATATATATATATCCTCCTGCTTTATTAAAAACAGTGTCCATCATGGCCACTTGGCCAATCCCGAGCTACAAGGATATCTTTTTCAACTTAAATTCTCAATCAACAGATTAAAATAATTAGCATTAAATAATAATGGAGTATTTACAAATATAACACTCAGAACCTTCGTATTTGCATATTTTACATCTAAATCTTTATATTTACAAAAATTGCACTCGGGTCATCTCTTTTTTATGAAAAATTAATTTCATGAGGACAACGCATGCAGAAATACATGCGGTATCCGATCTACATCATCGATTATCACAAAGATATATATGTGCGAAATAATTTCTCCCTTTTTACCTCGGTTGCAAAATCATACCACCCGATTCTTCTCTTGTCTGCAAGGCTTCCGATTGAGAAAGATTGGCTACACGTGGCAGATAGCAGCGGCAGCAGTGCAGAGAGAGAGAGAGAGAGAGAGAGTGACAGACCATTCATTTCAAGGCCTGCGTTCATATGAGATTTAAGGGAGGAGGAGAACTTCTGTATATTTTAGGTGGTTTTAGTGCTTTATATGTAAATATAAATATTTGGGTGTGAAATTTGCAAATATGAATGTTTTGAGTGCCATGAATGCAAGAATTTCAATAATAATTGTTAAACCATTTATTTACCTTTTCACCTTCTATGAAACNATATATATATATATATATATGTTTGTAACCTTAGGACTTATTCTACGTTCTTTACTTCTTTCTAAATTGAAGAAAAGCTGTCGCTCTGCTCCCGAGGACGTAGACATCTTTACCGAACCTTGTTAAATCTTTGTGTTCCTCTTCTAGATTTGTGTTTCTTTTGCACTAAAATTCTCAACAATATATGTATATATATTCTTGAAAAGGTTGATTGCGGATCAATACTATAGTCCGACCGAGGGGCGGACCCCACTTTCAGAAGGTGTGCAATTTGATGATACGCAGGGATCAAACCTCAGACTCCAGAGACTTACACCAAAGACCTTATATATATGTTACAATAAATAAATTAATTCTAAGATATTTTGAAAACAGTATAATCAAAATATTCTTTATATTTTTTATACTATATTTCATTATCACTAAACCAAGCCGCCCCTAAAATTAAATTCATCCTATAATCAGAAGGTGTGCAATTCGATCCTATGCAAGGATCAACCTTCGACTAGTGGGACTTACACCAAAGATCTAAACTAATGAGTCAGACTNTTGTGAAACGAACGTATCCCTGAAAGGGTTGGTGTAGCTCCAATGGCAGACAAGGTTAATGAGAGAGTCGTCTTAGATGGTTTGGTCACATTAAACGTAGACCATCTCATGATCCAATTAGGAGAGTAGATATTTTAGAAAAAAGGTAGAGAAAGACCTAAAAAGACTTTGTCTTACTATATAAAAATAATTTTAATTTATTAGAATTAAATGAAAATATGGCACTCAA
Organism: Phalaenopsis hybrid cultivar; assembly: GCA_002079205.1. NCBI lineage: Eukaryota > Viridiplantae > Streptophyta > Magnoliopsida > Asparagales > Orchidaceae > Phalaenopsis > Phalaenopsis hybrid cultivar. Next base: position 85,642 of record JXCR01148154.1, on the reverse strand, counting down.
TAGGACGCAATGGAGAAAAAGGCTTCATGCAGCCGACCCCACCAGTAGGATAAAGATCAGTTGTTGTTGTTGTTGTTCCTTTTTTTTTTTCCACTGGATTGCTGTTACTTTCCTCCTTTTATTGGGATTTATTTTCCTTCTCCTTTTTTTCTGCTTTTATGATTACTAGAAAACTTTCCAATTTTGCAAATTCATTAATTTTATTAGGTTTATAGTTGTTTTTGGTCAGATTTGCTATCCCTTTGTATGACTGATTTTGTTTGCTACTTCCATATTTGTGCCGTTTCCCTTCTATTTCATCTGTATGAGATAGATATTCCATTTTGCTTCAAACAAGGTGTAATAGATTTTAGTTCAGTTTAAATGCAGAATTCATATATTTCCGTTTCTGCATATTCTGCGTCTCTCTTTTCTTTTAACTTTCAGTTGCCGACATCATGTGTGGGAGTCTCATTTGAACATCGTTTGCTGCCTTCACAGATATCAGCTGCATGAATGCTATCAGTCTAACTCATCCAGTACATCCTTTACTCGCTGTTCTCCCCTTATGATTCCTTTCTTTTGGGTATCAATTTCTTGCTTATTGTACAAAATATATTCTCTGTAGGTCAAAGCTGAAACAGCATCATTAGATGCTACAAAGTTAAGTATATTTTCTGTTAAATTTGAAACCAGATTTATCTTTTTCTTACCTCATTGTTTTTTAATCTTGAAATGATTCACAGGAATGAACTCTTAACGGCTTTGGACTTGAGAATCGCAGCATTAAAGGAAGAGTTAATTGTCGCTTTCAACAGTGCTGCTAGTGCCACCTGCTTTGGCAACCAAATTTTTGATTTGGCATCATTTGCTCAACATTTTGGGGCAACAGAATTAAGGTAATAGTTTTGGTTTTGCTGCTGATCTTTGAAGTCATATCTGCAGTTCCGTATTTCCAGAATGTGTGGTACCTTTATTGATAAAGTTTGCTATACTTTCTCCCAATCTGGAAGTCAAGACTAGCAATTAAAGTGGATGTGTTAATTGATTCATGTGATCGACATATCTTGCATCATTTCTTTACTACGAGCCAAATTTTTAAAGGAAAGTACATGTTTTCTGCTGACATTGTTCAGGAAGTCATTGTTGAAGTTCTTGGAACTGTGTCCAAATATCCATGCTATTGACTCCTTAATGCATCGTCAGACTTGAATGATTCAGTAAATATCATGGAGACAAAAAGTTTTTCACTAAAAGAAAAAACTGATGTAGTTAAAGCTGCAACCGCCAATGTTTTTCCTGCCAAGGTTGTTCAAGCTGAGCAAGAGAGCTCATCTGAAATTGCGGATTCCTCAGATTCAAGTGATGGAGATAACCCCTCAGCTGAAAGAAGTCGACTTGTTGTAAGATCTGCAGCACCTAGAAGATCTGCATCCCCAATGCGGCGCATCCAGATAGGTAGAGCTGGTTCTCGGAGATCCCTTGCACTTACAATTAAGAGCCTTAATTACTTTCAATCATTAGAAAGAGCTATATCTAATCGAGATGCTGATGCAAGGGAGAAGGGGGAGGAAGAACTGAAACATCTCCCAAAGAAGCCTGAAAATAATGGGAGGATTAGCGTTAAGGATGCTATCAATATTTTTGAGAGCAAACAGACGGTTCAAAATTCAGATTCTCAAAAAAGGAAAACTTCAGAGGTATCAATTAGTGCAAACAAATCTGTTTTAAGAAGATGGAGTTCCGGAATGGGTGATTCCTGTAATTATTCAACAAAGGAAAAACCATTAGATTCTTGTTATGAAATTGCTCTAGGCAAACTGGATCCCAAAAGAGAAGACAAGAAGGAAAATGATTTGAAGGATGTTCCTTCAAATCCAGAATTTGCTCCCATATGTATGTCTGCAGAAATTGTCGGGACTGTACCACTTCAAGGTACTATTCCTACTGAAACTGTTCTTTCAACAGAAGGTGTGGATAGCAAAGACCAATCATCAGCAGCTGATTGGAATCGTCAAAAAGAGGCAGAATTGAATGGCATGCGTAAGAAAATGATGATAGGTAACAATCCTACAAAGTACAGTGCTGTAGAAGTTGGTAAGGATGAGGATGTGTTGAAAGATACATCTCTTGATCAAAGAGGGGGATTTTACAGTCAATATAGTGAGAGAAGGAACCGGAAACTTCGGTCTGAGAATGCCAGGAACCATGGGAAGGAAGAACAGTTTAAGTTGACACATGTGAAACCCGGTAAAAACAAAGCAGCAATGGCATCCAGATTCAGTGGTTCTGCTTTAAAACGTGAATCCACAACTCTGTCTGGAAAACCTAGAAAAATTTCTTCTCCACCCGTTTTATCAAAGAAAGAAATTTTTAAGCCAACCAACAAAAACAAAGTTTCTTCTAAATCATCATCGTCTCTGCAAACTAGGAGCTCTTTCCCTCTTGGATCTTCGGAAAAAGTGGTTGATACATTGCCAGCTAAAAGCCCTCCTACGGTTTCAACTGGCAGCATTTCAAGCGGCCAAAAATCCCAGTCTTCGATTTCTCCAGCTCTGCCTAGCCCCAGGATTAAGAATTCTCAGCATATGGAAAACTATAACAGTGCCACTAGCGTCCAAGCTAGCATTAAGCCAAGTTTGTTTGGAAAGGAACATAAAATAGTGAAACTAGTGAAAAAGAATAGCACAGATGTGAAATCTAGAAATCCATTTTCTCGTGAAGATTGTGTCACATTACCATCCAAATCAACTGTTCAGGGCAAGTATATGAGGAAGAGCAGTGTAGTACCACTGGAATCAAAACCCTTCTTGAGAAAAGGTTCTGGAATCATTCCAGTCAATGGACCTTTAGCTGCTAAAACAAAGGATGCTAGAGTTTCAAAGCCTTCTGATTCCTTAAAAAATATTGAAAATATTGTTCTACCTGATGAACAGGAGTTCAATCATTCACAAGTGAACTCAACAATCAAGGTAATTGAGGATGATCTTGTCCAACCAACAAATGTTATAGATAAAACTTTAGCTGCTCCACATGATAATGAAAGTGATAATATTGAAATCATGGACACTGTTGATGGGAGTTTGACAATAGTAGACACTGATAGCTGGAGCCTAGTAGAGCTTACCATTACTGAGAATCATAAAGATAACGATCTGGGCATCTCATCTGCTGCATGGGCAGAGGCAGAAAATGAGGAATATTCCGTGTCATCTAATAATAAGCAGCATCATGTTGTTTCTCCTATAATCGCACCAGTATCATCATCAAGTCCACTGGTGTGTCACTCATTGTCACAAATGCTTCAGGCTGACAATAGTGGACGAGAGATAAGTGAGTGGGGAAATGCTGAGAATCCTCCTTCTTTAGTCTATCAAAAAGATGCCCCTAAAGGGTTGAAAAGACTGCTAATGTTTGCTCGTAAGAGTAAGGGAGAGGATAATTTGAGCCCTTCAGTTTTGTCTGAAGGAGAGGAAGAGGATGAAGAATCTAAAGCATCCATTAGGAGTTCAGATGCTCCACTGCAGAAACCTTCATTTCAAGCCCAGGGTTATGGACAGCCAAAAGGCCTAGTCAGTGAAAGCCTAGATTTGGGGAGGTCTATCAAAAAGGCCATGGAGCATAAGGGTGTCCAAGACGACTTATCAGGTAAATCTCAAGGGTTTGAAACTGTTAAAAATACCGAACCTTGATCTTCTGTTCAAAATAAAAAAGAAATGAACCTGAAAAATCAAAATCTATTTTAAAATTGAATAGAACGACCCCAAGTTTGAGTTTGCATGGGCTAATGATCCTTTCTCCCATTGGTGCATCCATTCTGTAGATTTGCCTTGTTGGTTACCCATTTCCTGATTGGTATGCTTACTCAAAATTTGATGGTTCAGAAGCATCATTACTTGCTGTTTTTGACAATTAAAGAGTCTTTGTTTCTTGTGTGTTTTTCTTTATGTAATCTTACTTGTTCTGTTAACTGATTCTAAAGCTTGTTTAGCTGGTTCTGCAGGTTCTGAAAAGCTTCGAAACGCCCATTTTTCAACTGGAGTTGCAGCTAGTAAAGGTCAGCTTGTAAACTGGAAGCTTTAATTCCACCATTTTCCAAAGTTCAATCTTAATTTCTCTATCTTGTCATACAGCAACACGGTCGTTCTTCTCACTGTCATCATTTAGGAGCGGTAAATCAAGCGAGACAAATCCTCGATAAACTTCAAACCTTGTAAAGCTCATTGTGGGAACTGACCAACCGATGCTTTACTACAACTTTAGAGCATTACTACAGATCTACTACTTTAGAGTAGACTTTACCAACCTCTGTAATTAGTAAGAACTTTTCTTGCTTAGTTTTGTGATTGTCTGAGTGTAAATGCAATATCACAAATATATATTAACTTGAACTTGTGAGAAGTCACTGGTTTAATTTCCTTGAGAGGATCCATGCTTCTATTGTAATTAGAAATTCAATGAATTTGGCCTTTGCTTTGTTTTCATCAATTTTATTATTGTTTCTGTCAGTAGCTTGTGCGGTAGAAGAATTTGATATCAACTTGGAACAAAATCCTGTTTACTCGAGGTATGAATTTCATATATTTTCTTAGAATGCTTTTTATTTGTTGATAAATTAGCCCATTGTCTTTATTTTCAAGTATGTATTCTCAGTTTTGCTGCCTATCTGTTCAAGGATATTACAATATTATTAGATCTCAGAAACTCTTATGTGCTATAATTAATCCGCTGTGTCAAATCACAGCTTCTTCCCTAAATAGTTGTGCACAAAGTTATCCATCCTCAAATTTATAAATTTGGTCAAAAGTGCATCTTTGACGTCCACTTACCGATAGTTATGTGGTTGTGCTCTTCTTTAATATTGAAATTTCTTGCTTCAACATTTTTAGCGTGGATGTTTCTTCGTTAGCCACGATGATTCCTCTTGTTTTCTCTCCTTTGTTTTTTTAGAAGATATGTGAGCCATTTTGTCGTGAATTATGTGGCAAGTTCTTATGATGAAAATAATATATATATTAATATAAGGTGAAGTTATGGGTTACTATAGTAATATATTTAACATTATTTCATGATGCATAATTGAAAACAATTTTATAAATGCATTGATTTGAGTAATGCTTTCAATACACATTTCTTTGTTAAATCTAAAAGCTTTGATTTATTTCCATAAACTTTTATTACTTTTCTTTGATTGAAACATTCATTAATTATATCCAAGTGTTATTATAAATAATAATGATTAATATATTAAACCATAAGGTTTAGAAAATCAGGACATGTTATAAATATAAAAAAAATTAAATATAATTTAAATGACAAAATAAATTAATAATTTTTTTTACTATGTTCAGTAAAAAATATATCATAAAATATAAATCATATGTGAACTTGAAAAAATCATTTAAATGACTAACTTTTTCTTTTAGCAATGTTAGTTTCTTAAACTTATTTCATTTTACCATTTTAAGCAATTGTTTTTCTTAAAAAAAAAAGAAAATGTTAGCATCAAATAAAAAGATTTATAAGTAAATAAAAGATAAAAAAAAAATACTGAAAGCGAATTGCATAAATGAATAGTAATTGATTAATTATAGTAGACATCATTTAATATGAATAAAAGTGTTTAAAAATTAAAATAATAAAAAATAAATATGCTTGATATAATACTACTGCACGAAGACTAGCAATCAAGTATTAATAAATTATATTTCAAAAAATATCTCTTAAATAGCACTACAAGGTTAAATAGATATCAAGCTTTTAAAATATGTTTCAATAAATAAAAAATAAAAGCAAAATATGTTTAAGGTTATTGCTAGAATGTTACTCCTCCAAAAATAAAAACAATCATTTTTAAGGCTAAAAAATAAAAACAAACATGTTTAAGGTTATTGCTCGAATGTTACTCATCCAAAAATTTCATCCTCAAAGGTTTTTTTTTTTCTTAACGTTTGTCTCCCCAAAAGCATTTAAATCCACTTAACTATTTCATCTGTATTATTAAAAAATTCACCCGTATTCATAAATAAAATTTATAGAATAGTATTTTTCATCAAAATGATCAATTAAATTTAATTAAAAAATAAAAAAATTTATTGTTTGTTTGTCTATTAATTTTTGTATTTGACTATTTAGTAATGAAAATTGCATCATCTTTATAAATGTCATTTTTCAGTTCATCTTAGTTAAGTTCAGGAGTACATTCATCTTCAATCCAAAAATCTATGGCTTTAATATTTGTGTAATCCAATGGATTGTAATTTCTCATTTTCAAATTCAACTTATATATTGGTATCGTAAATTTGATTCACACTTAAAGGCAATATCACACAAATAAAAAAATAAAAAAATTTAGCAAGAATGCATATGCTTCACATTAAGATTGTATCAAACATATACAAAATCATGCAGACTTTGTTGCTCTAAATGATTTCTTTGTTTTGTATGAATTTGCTACAAAACACTCCAGTTTGTTTCACATCTAGATGAATAATATGTTTTGCTAAGAATACTAATAGTTAATGTTTGTAAATTTAGAGCACTAGAACCAAACATCTTCCACCATTCATCTGTTAACTATTTGCTATTAACTTTAAGAAGATGCATAAAAAAATAAATTTTACTAATCACTAATAATATTTGAGAACTTATCTTGTTGCATTTCCTTTTCCATATATAGAGCAATTGGCTTTTTTTATATTTCCAATTTATTGCGAAAAAGTCTTACTTCATTCATTGCATATGTAGGCTTCGCACATACATTACATTCTTGTTTCCAATGATTTCAACTAAACCTTGCATCACTTCAAGTTTCTAGCAATAATTCTCATAATCATATTGTAAGTGTGAATTCAAAAAATATGTAGCAGAATGAATTCCTTGATGAAGTTGGCCATTTAATCTACTCTTACTCGTGATTGTTTATGGCTTGTGTAACATCTATATGTTTTTTAATATGTTTTTAATTGCTTCTATGGCTCTCTAAATTCCATCATTAACATACTCAAGTGATAGCTTCTCATCCGTAATACTGTGATAAATGGTGCAAATATTTTTACCATAATTGGACAATCATTTCAAAACTTGTTATACAGCATAATAGACCATGCATCTTTTGCTCGAGTTGTTTTTGCCAATTTTGATTTTGTATAGTACTTGCTAGTAGCAAGTAGCTAGTGCCTGTAAATCATATTTATATTCATAAACACTTTTCAATGTAATGAAAGTGATTGTAAAGCGAGTTGCTCCAAGACAATCAACTTCTATTTAGCCTGGCCTCTTTTTCAATCAAGATAATATAAAGACATGATTATAAATAAATATTGTTATCGTCGATGTGCATTTAGCAAGCTCCAACATGTGAGACATACAACCAATATCCTTTAAGATTAAATTCAAGCAATGTGCAACATAAGAAGATAAAAAAATGTTACCATACTTTTTATGAAATAAATCTTCTACTTTTTCGTAGTTTATTGCATTATCAGTCACAAGCTGAATAATATTTTTCGAACCCACTCACGTAACAACTTCAAAAAATAAAGAACTTAGAATGGTTGCATCTTTCGTGATATCAGAAGCATTGATAGATTTTAAAAAACATATACC
>JXCR01148154.1:39758-66956 GCA_002079205.1 Phalaenopsis hybrid cultivar | reverse complement strand
TATATATATATATATATATAATGCAAAATGAATTCTAAAGTCACATTCTTTATTTGTTATACTCCTGATTTAGATGTGATATGTTCCTAAGAAATCAACTTAGCCAAGGACTAATCTTGTCGCGCATTAGGATTAAAAATGATCTGATACGAGTACCAAGTGAGCCTAAAACATGCACTTAAAACATAAAGAGATGCTTTGAAACATAATTTGGGGACAAAATAATATCTAAATCTAACAATCCTATAATCAGATTAAGCATCAAGACGAGGCAAACCCTATGAGCTTAAAATTGCTTAATTTCAAAATCATTAAGGCAATCAAACACTCATAAAATTATATCTTATCAGTGCAACCACTCTGGGCTATTTGATGAAGTAGTTTAGATTTATGTTGTATTTATAGATGATGCCACTTCCAAAATTTACAAATAAATATTCATTCTCTTCATAAATGGGGGCTATAAGTTCTTGAGGTTTTTCAAGCTCCACCGCAGTCACAGGCCGCCGCCATATTGTTGAATCACTATCGCATGTTGTCGTAGCTGTAGGCCACCGTCACTCGGTCGAACATGACATCACCTTCAAGTCGGACCGTCAACATTGAGTCACTTTCGTCATGTGAATCACACACACATAGCCACCATCAACGGGTTGTCACTGTCGTGGGACCACAATCACACAATCGATGTAGATTTGTTGATGCATTTAGGTCACCATCATCATGGATCGTCTCTACAACCAAACCACCTTCATCAAGCCGACCAAGCTATCTTTGTCATGCAAGACCGTTGACGCTAGGTCACCACCACCTTATCAAACCATCGAACTTGGGCCAATGTTGTTGTGTAAGATCACCTTCATTGGGTTGCCAACACCACATGACCATCGAAACTCAACCAATGTTGATCCATTGTCCTTGTTATGTCATGAGACAACTATTGTCATTGTCAGATCACCATCATTTGGTCACCATCGCTATAATCACAGTACATTGTCATTGTCGGCCCATCATCACCATCACTGTACTACTACAGTCATCGCCTGATTATGATTGCTCAATCTTCCTCATTATTGTGGTACATTATTGTTGTAGTCAAATTATCATCAATCGACGTCGACCACTTTCTTTGGGTCGCTGTTCTCGCCCGACCATCAATGCCTAAATAACAGCATTATCATCACCAAATCATTAACGCTCAACTATCATCATCGTAGCGAGGCTAACGTCACCTAAGTCACACTGCCTCAATCGTCGAAACACCACCTTCATTGTTGTCAACCCACAGTCATCTGGCCAATGAAATTAATATTATCAGCGTTGCGTAGCCTCCGCTGTTGTCAAACCACTACCAATCAATTGGCGTTATTAGACCTCCGCCATAGTCGTTGAACCGTCATTGCCTAGCCTACACAAACAACATGACCATTGTTGTTATTGTCAGAACACTGTTTATCTGTCAACATCGCAATTGCCACTTTGTTTGCCATGCCACTATCGTCTTCACCAGTCACTGTCACTCGATCCCACTGTTATCGAACATCTATCACATATCAGCAACTAGACCACAATCATGTGGTTGACATTTTTGTAATTGCTATCGTTGTTTAACTGGTGTTGTATGTGTCATCAAAACATCCACTCTTTGTTGAGTCCATTCCCATTATTAGACCTTCATTATTAAATCACCATCATTAAATCATCGCTACCTGGCTATTACTACTACAATTGTTGGATTAATGTTGCCTAGTGGCTACAACTATCGGTGATAATACATGCAGATCTTAATCATGCAACCCCTGTCCTTGGTATTCCATCGTTACACTGGAGTCACATTGCATCCCAATCATTTTATATCGCTCATCTAATGAAAGTCAATTTCATTTTCTTACTCTTATATATATATTTTCCTGTTGTTCAAGGGTAGATAAAGTATTTCAATATACATCTGAATGGTAGCACAATTTCAACTAGTTTATCCCCCAAGATTTTTTCTCTTTCGGGTTTCAACGTAATAGATGTGTCAACTAAATTTTCAAACAATGCTAATACATTAATATAATTCTACAGCCATGGATTATGTGGCACGCAACAAGATGTATTATCATTTATATGTCTCAACTTATTCAATTAAATAACCTTGAGTTAAAAAAATGAGTTTATTTTAAGAGGGAAAGCTTAACTATTGTACAATAACCCAATATTTATATGTTGCCCCCTCCATAGTAAAATATGGGATGTATCTTAAAGTCACCAAGGTGCAACAAGTAAATAAATATAAAAATTTCATGTTGAAACATTAAAATTATTTGGAAAATTTGATTTTATGTGCCCATAATTATAAACATTTGAAAATATAATTTTATTTTATTTCATAAAAAAAATTTGCTTGGAACTTCTTTATAAACCCAAATATGAGAGAGATTTGGATTGACGATGGAGTATTATATAAATAATTTTTTTAGCAAGGAGTTGCTCAACCCTTTTTTTGTGGCCCCGACAAATGTCCTTTGTAAGGGCGGGGCAGAGATTGAAGGTGGAACTTTCGTCTGCATGTTCAACTAGTTTTTTAGGGTTATTAATATTATGGTGTTTGGTTATGTATGTTTGAAAACATTATTCATACTTTGAATGATGGACCAAGATGAAATTTTCACATAAGATTATTAAATTCAAATTTGATCAAGACTTGTTCAAACGTTGAAATTATGATTTAGTNTATATATTACAATAAATTAACTAATTATAAAATATTTTGAATACAGTATAATCAAAATATTCTTTATATTTTTTATATTTTATTTTATTATCACTAAACCAATTCATTCCTGAGAAAGCCCGGAAAAGTAGGTGTTCGGTAAACAAATTCAACTTATAACAGGCATATAAATAAGAACTCCCCTTGCATTGGAACTATCTCATTTAGCCTTTCAATTGCTCTTTAATTACTGATTTTTGCCGCCTCTGACAACCAATTAGCGATCCGCCGGCCTATACTTTTCTTTTTCTTTTAAGAAATATATATATATATATATCCACCTGGTTTATTAAAAACTGTGTACATCATGGGCCGCTTGGCCTATCCCGAGACACAAGGATATCTTTTTCCACTTACATACTCGATCAACAGATTAAAATAATTAGCATTAAATAATAATGGAGTATTTACAAATATACCACTCAGAACCTTCGTATCTGCATATTTTACATCTAAATCTTTATATTTACAAAAATTGCACTCGGGTTATTTTTTTTTTATGAAAAATTATTTTATAAGAATTGTCCGATCTCTACCCTCAATTATCACAAAGATGTATTTCAATAAGTCCTATTTTTATTATATATTTTTTTAAAGAAAATTAATTATGATGATCGACTCAGACGTACGAAATAATTTCTCCCTTTTTAACTCGGATGCAAAATCATACCACCCGAGGCTTCTCTTGTCTGCAAGGCTTCCGATTGAGAAAGATTGGCTGCACGTGGCGAATAGGAGAGAGAGAGAGTGACAGACATTCATTTCAAGGCCTGCGTACTTTTGTATATTTTAGGTGGTTTTAATGCTTTACATGTAAATACAAATATTTGGGTGTGAAATTTGTAAATATGAATGATTTGAGTGCCATGAATGTAAATTTCAATAATAATTGTTAAACCATTTATTTACCCTTTCACCTTATATGAAACAAATAATACGATGGCGGTTANTATATATATATATATATATATATATATATATATATATAGGAAAAAACACCCAAGGAATGAAAAATCCAGTTAGGGAGTGGTTAAGAGAGAGAGCAGTAGTAGACCGATAAATATGTATCATTTATTCATAATAAAGACTTCTATTTATAGGTCTAGGTTCCAATATTACAAAAGTATATATTAGTTTCGTCATTTTAAACTTTTCAGGAGGAGCTTCTGGATGACGACAAAGTTGCTCCCTCATAATAATGCTGGGGGTCAATTCGATCGATGAGGACTGTCGTTTGCATGACAATCTTTCGTTCAGTCAATATATAATTCGAAAGATTGTTGTCTGTATATTGTCCTAAAGGCTGATTACCGCCCTCCAAAACTTTATCTACGTGTTTTCTACCGATTGTTCGAATAAGGTGCTTTCTTTGTTGATACTCATCTGAAAATGATCGTTGGTAGGCCTTCGCTCGATCTTTCGCACCTCATTCTTGATCTGACCATCTGCTTTGAGATTCGTGCTGACACATTTTTATGTTTGTGTGTTTGTATACACACACAAACACACACACTATATCTTAATACTATTAGTATTGAATATTAGAGGCAATTGGATATGTATTGTTATTGGATTTTATACTTATTTGTATTCAAATGTATAGTTGAAAATCAATAAAGAAGTGGACCTTTTTACTAAAAAATTTCATGAAACAATTTTTCATTTTGTTCAGATAACTTTTGATTGCTTTGTCTTTTGGCAACTTGGAGGTTTGAATACAATCCCAAAATCAAAAATAAACTTATGATTGCTTGATGATAATGATCTGAACCCTAGTAATATTTACGATCATATTTCATGAAATGACCATGCCCATTAGTCATAGATTTGGACAATTTATAGTGACATAGACATTGAGTACTGGAACACTCACCTGATTTATAAAAGGGAGTATTCAAATATGTTGTGTTATAAATGCTATAAATATATTCATTTGCATCAAAATTTATATATGTTGTGTAATGGTGTTGTGATAATAACCAAGTTTTTTAAGAAAGTTTATATGATATATTATAGATATTATGATTTTATTCAATTATATTAAATTTTTATTTGTTTCACTTGTACCAAATTTCGTTAGATTATGTTATAGTGGTTGTCATTGTACTCGCCTTGTAACTGTTATTTATTGTAATGACTCAACTATCATGTCATAGGAATAACCTATAATCAAATCACAAATAATGGTTTAGGACGTAAAGTTTGTACTATCCGTGGGTTAATACAATAAGGGAAAGACCTTATGAAGGAGTTCTAAGAGAAGCTGAGAATTTCATATTGTGAGTTGTTGTTAATGGTGGTGAGGAAGGGGAGGCTCTCCTCTCTCCCCTTTCATTCTTGTTTTTATCTCCTAGAAATTACTAGTGCTTACAGGGTTATAAAAAACAAATAATTGTTATGTTGTAGGTTGTGTAGTGTGTTCATTCAGTCGGTTCGGTTTGGAAATCTTACAAACCGCAACGAACTGAAATCCAAGATCTAAATAAGTGATTCAAATAATTTTTTAGAAGAACTGAACAAGTCTAACCGAATTAAAATTCGGTTTGATCGGTTCGGTTATGCAAAAAATGACATTTTAAAACTTGTGAAAATATAACCGAAATTTAATTTTGGTTTACACAACTTTTATTTAATTTCTATATTACTTAAGAAAATATTAGAATACTAAAATTATAGTATGATTTATGAATCGTGAAAATGAAAACATTTAGATAATTAAACCTGGTTTATGTCTAAGTACAATAAGCTTCTTGCTATTTTCTTCTTTGTAGTTTTGTTTAGTAGATTGGTTTTTCACTTTACACCAATATTTTCATTCTTATGTGAATATTAATTCGCTTTTCGGTTAGTTCAGTTCTTTTTATTTAAAACTGAACCAAAATCAATAAACCAAACTATACAAATTTTAAAACTAAATACCAAATCGTTATTTTAAAAACCGAACCAAACTAATAAATCAGTTCGCCTTAGATCGGTTTTCTTGGATTTATCCAAATATTGCAAACCCCTAGTTGTGTTGTACAAAACTTGTTAAGACTCGTCGTTGAAAAGTTCCTAGGCCAGTGTGTCATGCGATCAATTAATATGCATAGACAATGATGGAATAGAGTTTTCCTTTCTCTTGTCATGAAAGAATGTTAGACAAACTTGATGGATATAGTCAAGTTTGATAGGTGAGGACACATACAAGTTTGATAGAGAGCTCGAGGAGCATGGGCAAATTTGGTCAGAGAAGCTTGCTTGAATATCTAATATTGATGAGTTTAGTCAGAGTAGCTCGCGTAAATATTGACATGCTCACAAGAAGAGAACACCAAGTCTTTCTGATAGGCATGTATGATAGTTGTCACCTCTAAAGGTATAACTAGCTTGTACGCTAGTTTGACCGAGGTCGGTGCTCCAAATGCGTGGTAAATAAGCTCAATCCACTGGGCTCAGAAGGCCCACCTAATGTTTAGACTTTCCTATTATTTTTGAAGGTCTATTTTTTGATAAATTTAGTTACTGATTCTCTTAGCTCTTCAACAGAATTCTGCAAGAAGAATGAGAGAATGAGAAGAAAACTGATTACCTAATGAGCTATTGGAGGAGTGACATAGTTGCAGAAATTACTCTACTCTATTAAGACTCAATCAGAAATGAACCATATTTAATCAAAATAAGATTTTACACCACCATCAAGCTTTACTCGCTCAACCTTAGAGAACAGTTACAAGAACTTGTTGTTAAGCTCAGACTTTCCTTCCCCTAGGGGCACTTTGGAATATCAAGGTTAGTCGAGATTCAATTAGTTTGACTTGATTTGGAAGATCATTTTGGATAGTGACTTTAGTTGGTGTAAATGGTTGAAAGTCCTTGCTAAATTTTTGCTTAGGATGTGTGCTTGTAATATGGAGTAAATAAATAAGTTTGATTGAATTAAGGTGGGTATCGCGGAGTAGGGAATAATATTAGGTCCTATCTTTAGCTAATTTAGTCAAAACTCATATGTGGGTTTTGTGAGTTGTTAAAAGGTTAGGTTTAGGTTTTGGCTGACCATGGAGGTGTTCTAAGATGTAGAGAGAGGTGTGAGGTAGTTGAGAGCAAATGTTTAATAGAATAACACATAATTTGAAAAAGGAACAAATGTAAATCTCACTCTTAAGGAAAATGGCAAAATTTGATCACCAAGTATCATGCCAAGGAAAAGAATAATTCTTCACTCAAAATATTTTATTCCACAGTTGAATTGATAAAGTATTTAAATTCATACTTATAAGCATTACAAAAAACTTGGGCTAAGACTTTTGAAGTATAAGAATGGAAAAGAAAGGGAGCACTCTTTTGTATTGCTTCCCCCATTTCATTGTTGACCTTACATGTGCCTATGTGATGAATAAAAATAGTAAAATAATAAAATATAAGTTATATGTAAAAATTTAAATTATGGGCTTTCCATTGGTTCTTTCTAATTTAGTTTGTTCCTTGGTCTCTTGACCTTTTGCCTTAACTTTTGTAATTGAGCTTTTGACTTGATTTTTTGATCCACATGTTCTACTACACAAATCTCTTAAATTCAAAAAGACTTTTAGGAGATTTGGGGCATGATCTCTAGTCAATTGCAAGGACTCACTGCTAAGTTAGGAGCGTAAACTCTATTTATAGTACACATAACTAAAGGGAATGTATTGATAAGATAAACTTAGTGAACATACCTTGATATTTAATACATCATTTAAAAATATATCAATTGAGCAAAAATATTGATGCAAGTACATCAAGAAAAACTTGTTAGAACTGACTTTAGAGTTATCTAAATTTTGATTGTAATAAACTTATAATCAAAATAAAAAAATTCAATGAGACAAGCTCTATGACACAAAAAATTCTTGATATAAGCCCAAATGAGCTCAAATCAATGCCTAAGATGTAGTTAGAAATTGCATATTAATCTATAAATCTTATGTGCTTATAATTAAGTCAAACATATTGACAAAATGAATCTTTGCAAGACTAACAACAATGAACTCTAATATTATTATTTATATGCTTAAGGATCATGCTATAATTAGGAGTTTAATACAATCAATTTAATGGACAATTTAAAATTTTTGGCTAAAATTCTAAAATATCAATTAAAAAAAGTTATAAATAAACTTGCATTTTATATAAAAATAAAACATGGTGAAAATAACTTAATGATCTAAGAAATTTTAGAGCTTGACTTAACGAATTGATAATCATTGTCAGTTTGCTATTGATCGATAGTCATTGCTAAACCGCCATGACCACAATCTTATTGCCTAATTGATATTGCTTGACTTTCATAAACTAATTATCATTGCAAAACCACCATCACCTAATAAATCTCTTCTTTTTCTCCTTCATTTATTAAAAACGTCAATATATTTCGACAATCATCCGTCTTTCAATTGTTATCACCCAAAGTTACTTTGGTTTTATAACATAACTTATATTTTTTTTCAATTAATTTTAATGAATCAATTTAGAGTCAAACACAATCAAGAATATTTAATTCGAGTCAAACACGAACAGACTATTCACGAGTCAATTCCGAACACGAGTAATAAGAACGAGACGAACACAAGCCAAGTTTGACCTCGCTCAAACTCGGCTCGTTCACACCCCTTTTAAAAACTAATCAATTTATTGAATTCTATCATTCAATTAAATCAAAACAAATTAATAGAATTTCATTTTTTTTAATATTCACAATACTCAAAACAGATAAAAATGAATAGTTTCTCTCTTAACCCCATTTTTTTATCCATAAGCACTCGGTAGGTTACCCCAATTTTACTTTTAGCGCTGCCCAAGGTCCACTTGTCAAAATTTCCAACCAATCGCGACACACTATGTGGCATGACGATGAACTCCCTGGAAACCTTAGCATTTTCAACTCCTCGCAAGCCAGCCACGTACTTAAAAATAAAAGGGCATTTTCGTCCACAGGAAGTTATAAATTTGCCCTAGCAGCTCAAGCTGCCTGGCATCGCCTCTCTCCATCTCGAGCTTTCAACATTCTCCGTTCAACCTCCGACCATTTTCCGGCGNTATATATATATATATATATATATATATATATATATATATATATATATATATATATATATATAATAAAATATTATATCAATTTACATGGCTATGTGTCTTCTTTTGTATATATTTGGTACTCTTTTTCTATTTTTTCTATTTATATTTAATGAGTCAATTTCGAGTCAAACATAAGCAACAATATTTAAATCGAGTCGAACACAAACAGACTATTCACGAGCTAACTCCGAAAACGAACACGAACCAAATCTGACCTCGCTCAAACTCGACTCATTTACACCCCTAGTAAAAACTAATCAATTTATTGAATTCTATCATTCATTTAAAATAAAATTAATTGAATTTCATTTTTTTTTTCATACAATACTGAAAACAGATAAAAATGAATAGTTTATATCTTTTAACCCCGTTTTTTTATCCACGAGCACTCGGTAGGTTACCCCAATTTTACTTTTAGCGCTTCCCAAGGTCCACTTGTCAAAATTTCCAACCAATCGCAACACACTATGTGGCATGACGATGAACTCCCTGGAAACCTTAGCATTTTCAACTCCTCGCAAGCCAGCCACGTACTTAAAAATAAAAGGGCATTTTCGTCCACAGGAAGTTATAAATTTGCCCTAGCAGCTCAAGCTGCCTGGCATCGCCTCTCTCCATCTCGAGCTTTCAACATTCTCCGTTCAACCTCCGACATTTTCCGACGAGGGAAATACCATCTCCGGCGTGAATGACGAATAGGATCTACCCCAAATCTCACGCATTCGAATCAACCAAATCCGCCATCTCCACCACCGCTGACTTCCAATGTCCTCCTCCGTCACCACCGCCTCCGGCGACCCTCACTNGACGAGGGAAATACCATCTCCGGCGTGAATGACGAATAGGATCTACCCCAAATCTCACGCATTCGAATCAACAAAATCCGCCATCTCCCCCACCGCTGACTTCCAATGTCCTCCTCCGTCACCACCGCCTCCGGCGACTCTCACAGTATGGAGAAAATCGCTTCTCTTCAACTGCAAAGGCTTCACCGTCTTTGATGCCGAAGGAAATCTCGTCTTCCGCGTTGATAAATATGATAGATCTGACAAGGGAGAGATAGTCCTCATGGACGCTGCTGGAAATCCCCTTCTCACGATCCGTCGAAAGGTAAAATCCAAGAAATCGAGACTCGATTCTATTAAATATTCATGGGGGTTAATTAAATCGGGAAATCGGATTACCTGAATTTGTTTTCCGATTGTAGAAACTGAGTTTGGGAAAGCACTGGGAGATCTATGACGGCGAGGAGTCGGTGAATCCGCGGTTCTTGGTGAGGAAGCACGTGAACTTCTTGCAACTTAAATCAATGGCGCATGTGACGAGTTCCGATGGTGGGCTGGTGTACGAGATCGAGGGATCGTATANCCGATTGTAGAAACTGAGTTTGGGAAAGCACTGGGAGATCTATGACGGCGAGGAGTCGGTGAATCCGCGGTTTTTGGTGAGGAAGCACGTGAACTTCTTGCAACTTAAATCAATGGCGCAGGTGACGAGTTCCGATGGTGGGCTGGTGTACGAGATCGAGGGATCGTATGCGCAGCGTTCCTGCGCGGTGTATGACGAGAGGCGAATCGCGGTGGCGGAGATCCGGCGAAAGGAGGAGGTAAGTGGGGTGGATTTTGGTCTAGATGTTTTCCGGCTTATTGTTCAGCCTGGGTTTGATGCCGCTGTGGCCATGGCTTTTGTTGTTTTGCTTGAAGAGATGTTTGGATCTAGAAGTCTGGCTATCACGACCCGATGAAATTTTCGGTGAAAAAAGAGAATTAGGGTTTCGGTTTTGTGCCATTTTTTTGCTTCTTCTTGTTCGAGAAGAGATTACATTGTAAAGAGATCCTGCTCGGCTTCCATTGGTGTTTGTAATATATTTCTCTGGGAGCATCGAGTAGTGATTTTGTATATTCTGATTTCAAAAAAAAAAAAAAAATTTGAAAAAGAAATATAAGTTTGCATCCTTAAACGTACCGGTGATTGATGGTTTTTCAAACTCATTTGGTTGCTTGAATTTAGAAAATAGTTTGAAAAAAATAAAAATTGATTGCATCAAGCTATAAAAATTCATCTTCACACCCAAATGAATAAATTTAAAATTTTTAATTTTAAAGATGTGCATTCACACTCAATTTGTAAATCTAAAGTTAAAATTAGGGGGTTGATTGATAATAAATTCAGTAAATTCTGTAAATTCAAATTTACTAAATCATGCAAACAACAAGATTTAAAAAAATTATGAATCTTAGACAAAACTGAAAGGAAATTGAGAAGAAATTGAATTTATTAAATTCCGGATTTAAAAGTTGTTATTTTTTTCTGTTTGACAAGATTTCAATCAAATACAACTTAAATTTGTTATTAGAGAGCCCTTCAACTAAAAACTAATTTAAAGTATCTATAGATTAAAATCGCAATTCAAAATAGTAGGAAACATCAAATTGAATCACAAACATCGGTTTTAATTCAATCTCTATATTGAACTTAAGATCTTGCTCAAAAGATTCCTGAATTAGGGTTTGAAGATCAGCTCAGATTGGACTTCCCAGCGATCGTAGTTTTTTTTGTCAAAAGAATGATTGAGGGAACTTGTTCGCAGCCAAACTCACTCACAACATCACAACAAGTTTAATCTTACATTTTATATGTAATTCTCCAATGATTTCAATTCTATAACATCAATTGTAGTTCTCCAATTGCTTAAATTTTACACTTTATATGTAATTGCCCAATGATTTCAATTCTATAACATCAGTTATAATTTTTATCTATAAATTGGAGGTCACTAGATAGACTCAAATATAGAAAATTATTACAAATTTTTTCTCTTATAATTTTTTTGTGAAGTCAATTTTATAGAGAGTGACTAATGCCTAATTTTTCTGTCTCACATATTAAATTGGATGCATTCATCCAGTCAATTTCTTATGTTCGTCCACAAATGAGTTTAGAACCAACGAAATAACATTTTCATTCTCAAATCAACCAAATGAGCCATGTGAGTAATTAGACTTTACTCGATGAAAGTTGGTCGTGAATTTTTGTGCGTCTTAAGACTCGATTGAATTAGACTCCATAATTTTCTTTCTTGATTTTTCATATAAGAATATTTTCTTAAAGTATTCTCGTAAGAAATTTTATTCATCAAAACAAAATATTACAAGATGGTGGCTAACGATTCTACTAAAACCCTCAAAAACTGCAACTCATGCAAGAAATGCAAAGCTTAAGAACCGTTAGCCACAGTACAACTCACGCAACAAACGAAAAGCTAACTAAAATCAAATATTAATACAAATAAAGGCAATATTTAAACTATCATCTTTAAACAAACAAGAAAGCTCCAACGAAACCTTATTAGCAAATTTGAAATTCGGGACTCCAAGCCTTTTCTCGCAGCCCAATAAACATATTGATTACCTTCACACTAAATAAACGACCACTGAACCTGCACTAAATTCATAAGAGCAAAAATTATTTTCAGCTGAATAATAAGAATCCACAGGTAATCTCTTCTCATGCATCAGTAATTCCACAAATCAAGTGAATCCATTTGAATAATGATATTATCACGTCCGCAACTAATCACAATTTTCAATGCAACATTAAAAATATTATTCCTCATACGAGCTAACTTTTATTTACCGTGTGCATGATTTTCATTCAACGTTAAAAAATAATTTGTCTCTATAGTTATGAACCTTCAAACATGCAAAAAAAAAAAAAAACTTCTATTAAGTGACAAATTGAAGCCAATTGTGTACCAATCGATGTTTGTGTCATTTTCACCCTATGATATTCCTTAGAGCAAGTGCTGTTGCCATTATGAATTCTTGTACAAGTTTTGCATTGTTTAAGAAGCAAATTGTGGTGCTCAAACATACTAAATAAAATCAAGATTATTAAATGAATGGCATGAGATTATTGACATTCGCACATTTTTTTAGCCATTCCTTTAACTGGTATCAATATTTAATTTAGATTATGGATTGAGAAAAGAAGGTGCTTTTAAGTATTCTAAAAGCAAGGTTCTTTTTTTATTACAATAAGTGCGGGAAGACAATAAATGCAAGAAAAAAAGGTGTGGAGTATTTCTTCTTGAATGATGTTTGTGGAGATCAATTTTGGGAGGGCCCAAATAAATCTTTTTAGTGGAGATAATGAAACTCATTGATTGCTAACATTCTTCGAAATGTATGAAAGATGACAAGTAATAGATTCTTGATTTTATGATTTCACATGTCTCTAAAATTTATATTGGTTTGCATGAATCTCGATGTATATTTAGATTATAAGTTTCAAGAATAAAATTTAAAAATGTCCACACTTTAATTTATGATCAAATAAAGTGTCTCGAAATAACAAAATAAATGACATAAAAAATGGGCCTACCCGAGTCAAGGTGAACAATAGTGCACTTAAGGTATAATAAGAGACTTTCAAATATATTTTGAGAAATCAAATGATTTTCAAATCTAACAACTTCATGGTTAAATCGAGTGTCTCGACACGACCAATCCAACAAGTCTAATATCACTTAATTCTAATATCATTGAGTCGTTCAAATACTCATAAAACTACATATGATCAGGGGAATTATTCTGGGTCATCTGATGGAGTTGTCTAGATTCATATTGTAATTATAGTGAATGTCACTTCCAAAATCTGTAAGTAGGTTCTCATGATGGTATGGACTTGGAAAAGAAAGCTGAAGGATCTCCAAGCTCATGAGGGTTCCCTAGCTCCGCTACTATCGGACCAGCGTCGTCAAGTCACCGCCATTGCATTCATCGTCGTTGAACTACCGTTGTTTGGCCATCGCAATCATTATCGTTGGACCACCACCCTCGGTCGCTACCATCACCGGTGTAGCCAGGACACTACTGTCATATCAACCATCGTTGGGTTGCACCACCCCATACCACCAACATCGTCACCGCCAGACTATCATCGTAGAGCCACAGCAATCATCGAACCATCATTACCAAACCACCACCTTCATCGCCACTGAAACACCGCAATTTGGTCGCCTTCAATGCTGAACAACTGTTGCATGACCACCATGTTCTTCACTGCTAGACTAAAATTGTTCGCAAACTGCCATCGCCAAACAACTATTACCTCGCTACCACCATCGTTGCCACCAGACCATTGTTATCTAGTGGTTGTCGTCATCGTGCCACTGATGTCTGACCACCAATAACATGGTTGTCGAACCACAGTTGTTTGGTCATCGTTACCGTTGCTCAGCCACCCCATTGATGTCGTCAAGCCACCGTCGTATGGCCACCACCACCATCGGACCACCTCTGCCTAGTAACCGTCATGATGCCACTGGACCACCACTGTCGAGTCTTAGACCACTGTTTAACCATTGCCATCGGATACCACCGTCAGGTCACCGTTGCTGACGACATTGACATCAATTTTTTAGCTCACGACATTTACCGACAATCTTCCTTCACAATAATTGGGTCGGTATAACATCCCCATCGTACTTTGTCACTCCCATAGTGGAACACACATCAATATCACCCAATGGAAACACTTCAATTGAGCTAGACCTCATAATTTTTAATTTTTTTAGTTTTTCACGTAAAAACATGTTTTTTTTACTCTGTAGTGTGTGTGCGTTGAATGTTCATACAATACTATGATGTTAATATTTCACTCTACCACCGCGAATCTACTACACCCAACATGTTTTATACAAAACTTTAAAAAATTAAAAGAAAAAGATTTATACAAAACTAGAGAGAGAGGCGGTAACTTTTGGGATCACTTTTTTTTTTCTTTTTGGGGCATTTACTTAAATACCACACATTTTTCTCGTATTTGCATATCTATTCAACTTTATTATTTATATTCATAGCACTTAAAGCTTTAACATCACATAAACAATATCACTTATATTTTCTTTATATTTTATTTATCTTTAAATTTATGATAAAATATGTTTATCATAGTGAAAATAAATAGATTCTTTTTTAAAAGCACTCATTTAAAATATTTTTTTAATTTTAGAATCATTTTTAAAAAAGTTGGTTTATTTTAAAAATTAAAAATTAAAATATATAATATATAAAATAAAGTAAAAAAATAATGCATATGCAATGCGAGTAATTAGACGTCACGCCATGAGAATTACTTGTGATTTTTTCTTAGTCTAATTTTCTTTCTTGATTTCTCATATAAAAATTTTATTCATCCTACGAGCAAATTTCATTTATCATGTGCATGATTTTCGTTCAATGTCTAAAAAATAATTTTAATCTCTATAGTTATGAACTATGAATCTTCTAACATGCAAAAAAAAAAGCTTTATTAGTGACAAAATGAAGCCAATTTAAGGCATGCTTTTGCTTGGTTGACTTGTTTACACCAATTGTGTACCAATCAATGTTTGTCATTTTCACCATATGGTATTCCTTAGAGCAAGTGCTGTTGCCATTATAATTTCTCATACAAGTTTTGTTGTTTAGAAAGTATAATGGTGGTGCTAAAAAATATTAAATAAAATAAAATAAAAATTATTAAATAAATGGCTTGACATTATTGACATTTACGCATTTTTTAGCCATTCCTTTAGCTAGCATACATATTTAATTTAGATTATGGATGAGAAAAAAAAGTACTTTTAAGTATTCTCAAAGCAAAGAATTTTTTTTTTATTTGTTAAAGTGCATGAAAAAAATAAATATAAGAAAAAAGCTGTGGAATATTTTTTTCTTGAAAGATGTTTGCAGAGAGGAATTTTACTTGTCAATTTTAAAAATTCTTTATGGTGGAGATGATGAAAAATGGACATCTCATTAATTGCTAAGATTAATCAAAATATATGTAAGATGAAAAATAACAGATGCTTGACATTATGATTTTATACGTCTCTAAAAATTATATTGGTTCATACCAATCTCGATGCATATTGAGATCATAAGTTTTAAGAATTTAATTTGTGATAAAATAAAGTGTCTCGATATCAGAAAACAAATGGCATAAAAAATAATTTGACCTAAGTCCAAGTGAACCCATATCATACATCTAAAACATAATAAGAAATTTTGAAATACATTTTGAGAGACTAAATAATCTCCAGCTCTAACAAGTTCACAGTCAAATTGAGTGTTTCGATGAGACCAATTCAACGAGCTTAAGATCACTTAATTCTTACATCATTAAACCTTTCAAATACTCATAAAACTATATTTGATCAAAGGAATCATTTTGGGTGGTCTGGATTCATGTTGTAATTTAGGAGAATGTCACTCCCAAAATCATAAAAGAGCCCCCATTCTCTTCTTGTGCGGGGGGCTGGACTTGGAGGAGAAGGTTTAAGGAGCTCCAAGTTTTTTAGGGTTCCTGAGTTCCACCATCATCGGACCACAGTCATCGGGTCGTCGCCATCATTGGACGATTGTTGTCAGACCATCGTAGTATTTATTGTTGGAAAACCACCATCAATAAACTGTTGTTGCCCAGCCACCACCATCAGAGCCACTAAACAACCATCATCGGGTCACCACCATCCTCGAACCATCGTTGTCCGATCAGCACCATCATGGCCACCGGACCACTGTCGTCGTGTCGCAACCATCATCAGAACGTCATTATCAGATTACCACTATTATTGTCACCGGACCACTGATGTCTTGTCGTCATCAATGTTGAACCACTGCGGCCCCACCACCACTGTCTGATGGTCATCATTGTAAACAATCTTTGTCTCACCATCACCATCGCCGCCATCAGACCATTATCATCTAGTTGTGGTTGTCATCGAACCACCATTATCGACCACCACAAACATCATCGTTGAACCACCGTCATTTGATTATCATCACTGTTGGACCACCATTGTCCAACCACCTCCATTGCTACCGTTGGATTCCTTACCACCATCATGTTGTTGTTGGGCCATCGTCATCAAGCGCCACCACTGTTGGACTACCACTATCTGACCATCAAATTCAGACACCACCATCAGATTGTTTCTACCAACTGTGATGGCTTCAAATTTTTTAACTCGCAACCTCTATTGCTAGTCTTCCTCAAAGTAATCAAGTCACTACAACTTCCCAAACATACTTCATCAATCTCATAGTGGAAGTCACGTCAATAACCTCCACCTGTTTAATATTGCTTATGGCTATTCAAATATCAAAAAAATTTTATTACTTGTATTGGCATAGTGGAATCATTTCAATTGGGCTAGGCCCCTTGATATTTAATATTGACACGCCAACAACAAATTTTCATCATCTGGCACGAATCTCGGTGCAATTTTTTGAACAAAATACATTCAAACTTTGATTAAGAGTCATCCGGAACTCTGATTTCAGCAAACTTAAAGTCAAACTGATCGGCTCGATGAGACGGACCTAATGATATTAAAGTCAGTCTAATCTGAGTCAAATCAAGCTCAGATCAAATCATTAAACCAGTATTGGAGGATTTTCAGAGGCATTTGAAAGGTCAAACATATGTCAAATCTAGCGAGTTTATAGTCGAATCGAGCGTCTCAAAAAGATGAATCCAACGAGCCCAAGATTGCTCAATTCCAACATCGCTCAAATGGATCGAGCGTCTCGAAAAGACGAATCCAACGAGCCCAAGATTGCTCAATTCCGACATCATTAAGGCACTCAAATGTCCATCAAACGTTATATGATCAAGGGAAGCTCTCCGGGCCGTCCGATCAAAATGATCATATTCCTGCATTAATTGCACTCAAAAACACTATAAATAGAGCCTCACCCCTCACATGAAAAGGAGGAGGTATTCCTGCATTAATTGCACTCAAAACACTATAAATAGAGCCTCACCCCTCACATGAAAGGGATTCCTGCATTAATTGCACTCAAAACACTATAAATAGAGCCTCACCCCTCACATGAGGGGGAAGAGGCTTAAGAGAGAACTTGAGGGTTTGATAAGGTGCTCAAGTCCAAGATCATCCTGTCATCGTCGATCGTCGTCGACCACCACTGACCGTCTAAAACGACCGTCGACCACCGCCGACCACCGTGGAACGCCGCCGATCACCGCTGACCTTCGTCAACCACCAATTACTAGACGTAATCAGTCAACGTTATAACGTGGAAATAGCCACCGCTCACCTCCGTCAACCACCGCTTACTGGACGTCATCAGTCGACGTCATAACGAGAAAAGCTAATAACCCTTTCCCGCCTGTGGGACAAGGGGCATCTGTAATCATCATCTTATAGTGGATTTTTATAAATGGGCCAGGCCCCGTGGTTTTTCCNCAACTATGCTCGCTAGAGGAAAGCTCTCACCACTATTCTATTATTTATATCTTGATAACTCGCCAATCTTGATCATGATTCCTCCATCAACTATGCTTGCTAGAGGAAAGCTTGTTGCCACTTGTGTAGAACCAGCTGGTAAGACAAAGACCATTAAAATTATCATACTTTTCTCTTATGAAGGTCTTAATAAAGTACTTGTTATCGAACACTCAATAGAGAAATGTCTATATATGGCACTAGCCAAGGAACCCAACAAACTTTAGGGTGTGTTTGGGATAGCTTTAGTTGTTTGAAGAAAAACTACTGTTCAAAAGGCTGCAGTGGCTATCATAAAATTTTTATTTATTATTTTTTAAAGGTCAGAATGTAGCTTTTTAGCAGCCACCACAGGTAGCCAGGTCTAATAGTAAAAACAGCTTTTAGCTACAGCTTTATAAGAACGTAGGCAAAATGCAGTTTTGTCAAGCAGAAAATACTGGTGTGCAATACCAAACCGCCACCGCAACGCCGCCCAAAATGCACCCTAAATCACTCTGCCAACATTCTCTCCAAACTTTTCATCTATAGCTAATTGAATGGAGTAGAAGAATGGAGATATGCTTCAACACCATGCAACCATCTTTTTTAATAAACAAGAAGGTGATAAGTAACAAACAAACTTGTAGCAGTTAAGTTGAGTGTATTTCAGCAGTATGTAACATACTTGTAGTGATGAAATAATTTTTTAGGAATGCCTGGCCAAACCCATTTGCCGAGAGAAACTTGCTAAAGATGTCTGCTACTTAGCCTAGAAAGGCTATAAAGTGAATTGAGATGGAATTGGCCTTAATAAAGTCTCTGATAAAGTGATAATAATCCTGATATGCTTTGTGAGAGCATAAAAGATCGGATTGTTTGCAAGTTCTATAGCTAACGCATTACTATACAACAATGCCTCCTACTAATAATAGTAAGTCAAACTCATAAAGTAATTAACATAGCTATACAAGATCCATGGCTATTGTGGAAAGAGCATATTTCTCAACTCGGCGTAGTGTATCTCTATGATTGTTTCTTACACACCATGAGATTAGTGTCTTATCTACAAAAGCACAATTTCTACATGAAGATTTGTGATTTTGGCGATCATAAGCCCAATCAAAGCTTGAGTAGGCTGAGCTGAAGCTGAACTCTGCAGATAGAAGGCCAAGCCGAGTAGTTCACTCGATATAGTGAAGTTGTTTTTAAAGAGTTGGTAATTAGAGTTGACTGGTTGATGTATTGATTGGCATAAACACTTGATAGCAAACAAGATTTTGAGCCCAGTAATAAGAAGGGATTGTAATGAACCAACAAGATGCCGGTAGAGTTCTGATTGCTGAAAGGGGAGGTTGAAAGAAGATGATGAGGTTTAAACAAGCTCATGCCAGCTCGTTAGAGAGTTTTGGAGGCATATTGAGTTTGATTAAGGTGAGTTCCATCTAGAATTCAATGTGATTGCATTTCGAGGAAGTGTGAGAAGATTCCAAGATTGTCTATATTGAAGGTTCTATGCAGGTCATCAATTAAGACTCGAACAGTGAAGGGTGAGGAACCAATAATGCTGCAAACAAATTAAGTCAGGTCGAGTACAAGGTTATTAGAGCTTTAGCTTGCTTAAAAAAAACATTTCCAAGCTTAACTCGAGCTAAATTTGAGTTTTTGTGATAATATTGAAGCTCGAGAATAATTAACAAATATTTATTTGATATTGATTCAAGCTTGGCTAAACTTTATTGTGACTAACAAGCTTTAACATCTAGTTTGTTTGAAAAAATAATCGAGCCTTGTTGAGCCAAGCTTGTTGAGCTTAACAAATGAGATTTTAATTGAGTATATTTAATAAACAAACCTTATCTTATTGAAATAAGCCTATAAAATTAAGCTTGATCACATGCTACTTCTCAAGAGGATTCATTTTCTAACTTGGTTCGTTAAGCCTTAATCATGTTTTATATAGTCTTAATCGATCTTCTTGGCAAGCTTATTCACGAGTTTTAAATGATACTATTCATGATCATAGTAAATCAACCAACAGGTCTTTTGAGTTTCTTTATTTAACACTACGTATCCATAAAAATATTTAGATATGCTCGATTAGTTAATAAAACTATCACGAGCGAGCTCTAATTAAGCCAAACCATAAATATCTTGTCAAACACTCGATTCATTTGTAACATTAAATATTACTGATGAGAATATCATCAACATAAACCAAGATGACAATTTAGAATTGATATGTTTCGTGCATCACGAGTGGTTAGAATTGATATGTTTTGTGCATCACGAGTGGGGTTGACTGTGCTGGAGTTCACATCAAAGAAATGTAAGTTGCCCAAGAAAGTAGTGAACATTTGTTTAGGGACCTATTTGAGATAATATACACCTTTTTATGGGGATAAATGTGATCGGAGTAATGTGGGTCCTTGAAACCCGTATTGAAGGGTGTAAATGAGCCGAGCTTGTGAGCCTAAGGCTTGTTCATGTTTGGCTCATTCAATTTTTTTTTGTGTTCCACTTTTATCGAAATGATTTATGAGTAGCCTGTTTACATTTGACTCAATTCAAACCCATTTATTTGAATTAAACTCGTGTTCGACTCAATATGAACTTCTTTGAATATAATAAATCAAAATAATATTATTAAATTTTTAGAATTGACATTTAATTTTATAACTTTTCAAAAGAAGAAGAAAAAAAATAATTATTATTTCTCATGCATATATTCAAGAGAAACAATAACAACATCGCCACCCTTTTAAAGAGTATTTTGAATATTAAAAAATTAAAATTCTATATGTGGGACTAAGCGGTCGTTTGGGGCGGTGTTTTTAGTGTGGTGCGCACTGGGACCGCGGTTTGTTCTATTTGAAAAACGCGTTCGCGAGAGTGTTTGATGAATTCGAGCGAAATACAGGCCGCAGGTTCAACCCCGTAGGAGCGTTCCATAGAATCCGATCAAAACGCGAACGACGAGTTCAGCCCTGCGGCCCACGTTCCTTCGATTTTATTTTCGCTGCAGTCCTCTTATTTCTCTATGACTCCCTCGCTTGTCCTAATTTCTCTTCTCTCGGTCCCTTCAATCCGTGAGCTCCGGTGGCTAGGCGTTGTTTCTAGTTGCCTCATGTTGGTTGGGAGTGGTTGTTCTGGTGACCCTTACATACTTCTCTCTCCTCTCTTTTCTTCTGATCGATTTTGTGTTTTTGTGTACTCTATGTTTTGTGCGGTGGTTCCCTTCCTTCGGTTGGTGGTTATTGCGTTGAGCTTTCTATTCTCTATTTCTCTGTCCCTTCTCTTCTTCGGCTCAGTTTGGTGGTTGTGCACATTATGGGCTCTGTGCGATAGTCCCTCTTCTACCTCACCCCGCTGTCCCAATAATCTGTCTTATCTATTATGTGGCTTTATGATAATGCAAATATTATAGTGCAATGGTTCTCGGTTTAGTTGTTAGTTTCCTCTCCCTGATTTCTCTGCTTGCTCGGTGTGGTGGTTTTCCATTTGAAATGCTCGGTTGATGATTTTGATGATTCATATCGCATCTATGATTGATTTTGTTTATGATTTTGAAGCTGTGTTTTGTGGTTTCAGTTGGATTTTGGTCTGCTCAGTTTATGAATTTGGTATGTAGGTTTTGGTTTATTGGTATAATTACATACAATCATTCCAAAAGATTATTTCTATTTTGCTCTACTCGGTATGGTTTTGATATTTGACTGGGAATCTGAGAAATGCATACAAGTGTGTGTTGGATTTTTTAATATGTTTCGGTTGATGTGTATTTTATGAATATGAATTAGTATTTTATCAAGAATTTTGATATTTGAGTTAGAGATTGAGAAATTAATGATAGATGGTGGCGGATTTGTTAACAACAACGTTTCAAGTGCAGGTGTATGTTTTGTTTTGAGTGTTTGATTTGTTGCTAGCAATGTTCGGAAGCCCTGTATGTGGTATGCTAAAAATAAAAAAATATGGAATGGGGTTTTATCTTTACCTTTGACTTTTGAGTGAAAGTTTGAGTAATGGCTAAATGAGGGTATTTGATTTGTTGTTAGCATTGTTTCAGGTGCCATGTATGTGGTATTCTAAAAATGAAAAATATGGAATGGGGCTTTATCTGTACCTTTGATGTTCGGTGATGGTGTACGTTGGTTTGTGTGGAGGTAGTGGTTGGTGTCTGGTTGTGTTTGTATTAGAGGATGTGTTAGCGGTGGTAGCATGGAGGTGTTGTTTGGTATGGTGGTATTGCGGAGGTGGTGGTTGGTATTTGGTTGTGTTTGTGTTAGAGAAGTGTTGGTGGAAGTGTAGGGGTGATGGTGTTTTCGTGGTTGGTGTATGGTTGTGTTTGTGATGCAGGATACGTTGGTGAATGTGTGGAGGTGATGGTGTTGTGGAGGTGGTGGTTGGAGTGCTGTTGTGTTTGTGTTAAGGTGTTGGTGTGTGGATGTGTTGGTGTGTGAGGGTGGTGGTGGTGTTGTGGATGTGTTGATGTGTGGAGGTGGTGGAGCTGTGATGTGTAGATGGTGTTGTAGTGTGGTGTGGAGGGGCATTGGTGATGATATTGTGGTTTTTATATTTTTCTTTGAGTTGTGATATTGTGGCTTTCCTATTTATATTAATTTATTTTTTTCATGCTAGTAATACAATGGTTAAGACAAAAAATATCGGTTTATCTGTAATGTGGGATAAAGAGACAAAATTAATATTTTGCGATATTTGCCTCAACGAGATCGAACTGGGAAATAAACCGAAGACCTATTTCAACAAGGAAAACTGACAAAATATTATTAGAAAATTCAAGGAAAATACAAACAAATAGTATGATATAATGCAGTTAAAAAACAAGTGAGATCAGCTAAAGAAGTATTGAAAAATCTGAAAGAAATTAAAGCGAGGATCAACAGGCTTGGGGTGGGACCCGGTAAAGTAAACACTTGATGCTTCCGAGGAGTGGTGGTTAAAGAGATTGACTATGAGCATTTTTGAAATATCCCATTATTTTGTCAATTTTTAATTTATTTACAAATCCAACATGTTATATGAATTTGTGGGTGGTTCTTGCTACAAAAAAACTTTAAATACAGTGGAATCGATCCTGAGCTGGAGGAGAAGTTGGATGGTATGTTTAGAGGTGTTGTGGCAACGTGCAACAATACATATGCCTTCAGTGAGGCGGGGCTTTGTGGCCTCCCGGGAAATTTGGGAGCTGACCAAACAGGTGATTCCAATGAAGGTCCTAACCCAAAACTCCATCAAGTTGAGTCCACGAGTCAGTTAAAATGTCCCCAGGTTGAAAAAAAAAAGAAAGAGAGAGTTGCATTCCTTGGAAGCCAGATCTCACAGTTGGTTTCTTCATGCACCAATGACCACGGGTCATCAAAAGCAGCTTCTGTCTAGCAGGTTATGTGAATTATGGATGCAACTACAGAAATTTACGAGGATATATCATTGTATTTGTTCTCTACAAAGTTGCTTGAAAATTCAGCTCGCAGAGAGGATTTTGATAACGATGTCCTCTGACCGTAGGGTAGCTTACCTGCGTTATTTTCATGGGAGCAGTGCATTTGAGTGATATTTGTTTTAATTAGATTCTTGGGGGATATTTTTATTTGTTTGTGATTTTTTATGATACTTTGAATATTTATGCTGCTTTGGACATGTCACTTGAGACTTTTCATTCCTCATCATGTTTTCTACTTACTTCTGTAATGTTATTTACTTATGTTGGTTTTGTTCATAACCTTATATGATTGTAGTTAATTCATTGATACTTATTTGTTAGTCACTTCGATGTCGCAATGCATAGATGCAACTAGAGAAAGACGCAGAATGAGAGTTGTAACTATTGTATGCTTGATGTACAAATATTATAACTCGTATATAGAACACTCTCTTTGCACGATATTCTCATATATTGGCGACAAATGGATTGAGAGTTGTTTGCGGACCACCTAACGAAATTTAGCAATATCTTCCGTATGACACAGACGATATTCACCGATCTGTTGGAAGAACTACATAGAAATCATGGACTTCATGATTCATCCAAAACAACTTCACGACAGATGTTAGCAATAATCATCTACATATTATCGCAGAATGAATCAATGTGATGAACTATGAAGAGATTTCAACACTCTTTTGAAACGATTTGCAGATACATCTCAATAAGTTTGAATGCACTTGTAACTTTTTTTCCACAAATCATAAGCCAACAGATCCTACATTAGAACGAACCCTCACAAAGATTTCACACGATTCACGATATGTCATATTTTAAGGTAATTTCTCATATTTATTACATTCAATTTTCATATAAAAATCATAATTACGTAATTCTTCGTTATATTTCTAGAATTGTATTGGAGCAATCAATAAAACACAAGTTGATGCACGTGTTCCAAATAATGAGAAAATCACATTCATCGGTTGTTGTGTGCAAAATTTCATGACGATATGCTATTTCAAAATTGGTTTCACTTTTGTCAGGGTCGGCTGAGAGAATAGTGCACATGACAGCCGAATTTTCAAATCTACAATACGAAATAATAAATACAACTTCTCAAATCCACCGATAGGTTCGCTTGAAAATGAGCTACTCTCCTAATTCTTTTTTCCTTCAACACTAACCATTCAATTCACATCAGGTAAATACTATTTGGTCGATGCAGGGTATCTGTTGCAGCGAAGGTATCTCAAGTCCTATCCTGATACGAGACACCATATACCTAATTTTGAGCGAGTCAGCAATGTCGTGCAGGGCAGGAAAAATATGTTTAACAAAATACATTTATCCTTATGCGGTGTCATTAAGACGACTTTTGGTATTTGGAACAAAAAATGAGTTATACTTCGTGATATGTTATCTTACCTGTTTTTCAAACAAGTGCAAATTGTGATTGTCAGGATAATTCTCCATAATTACATTCGACGGCATCCTTCCAGCAAATGCATCGACTTCCGTAATGTGGACGAGGATCATACACATGTCCCTATTGAGACATATGAGTACCGTCTTGAAAGTCTTTGTCAAGGACCGAAAATGATGTTTCCGAGACCTGCAGTAAATATGAGGAAGATACAAGCGAAATGGTAAATTTGAGGAACGAATTACAGATGAGATATTTGGAGGGTGATCGGAGGGAATGTTAGTTTTTATTTTTGTTAATTGTAATAGTTTTTATTTTTGTTAATTGTAAATTTGAGGAACGAATTACAGATGAGATATTTGGAGGGTGATCGGAGGAGCAAATAGGCTGGAAGATTCTGCCGTCAAGAGTGATCAGACATGGAGAGTATCCCTGGAGGACGGCTTAGCTCGTATGTCGTTTGTATTTTAAAAATAATATTATCATATTATTAATTATTGTTTTAATAGATTTTTTTTTTTTTAATTTTGGTAGTCATGCTACTCAGTGTTAAACAAACTATCTATCTTTATTTTGTAATATTCTGTATTAGATATTTAATTTTGAAGTATAGAGTGTACTGATATGAACAGTTCTATTGCAAACAACATTATTATACAAGGGTTGAATGGTCGTTTGTCCAGAAACAGCTACAGCACAACTCTTTTCAAACTGCAACAAATAAACAGACAACCAGTTTATTCACAACAGCATTTGCGCGGCAGCTTCCTGCGCCAGCCGCTGCGCAAGAGGTTATTATTAAGTCGTAGCTGCCCCAAACAAACCCTAAGAGTTTGAACCGTGGGCTAGGCAGGTAAGGATAATTATAAAGATATTTCAAACGTACCACCCTATTCTTGTGTAGGATAATTATAAAGATATTTCAAACGTACCACCCTATTCTTGTGTATTGCATATCTAAAACCTAATTCTAAATGCCAATGCCACGGCCATAGGGCAAGGCAGGTTGGGACTAGGGTGTTGCAGGCTAGGCACAGAGGGGAAAGCTCGTTTTACATACATACCACTCAATTCTTATGTATTTACAAATCTAACACCTAAATAAAAATTGTAAGGGTTTTTTTATATATACCATCCAAATCATATGTATTTACAAATTTAACACCTAAATTTTAATTTTTTATATTTATACAAATTAATGATATCATATCAAAGATATCCCTATTTTAATTTTACATAATATTTACTTATTATTTAATTTATTTGAGACAAAACGAGCCGCCCATGATCGAACAAAAGTTTGAAAAATATAATTGTGTTCCGCTTGTTTGCTAAACGAACAAATTAAATACAAGCTAGTTAAAGAGTTGAATATTATGATGAGTTTTTTTAATTGCCCCACCTGCACATGAGTGAAAAAGACATTTTCATTGAGGTTATTATGAAAGAATATTCAAGACACCAAGCAGAAACACAAGCCAATTATTAGTGACAATAACTGTAAGGAGATGTGTTGTGGGCATATTGGCAATTGGGTCAATTTTTTAATTGTGGTCAAGAACATGCTTCTATTTATAAGCTTGTGCAACGAGCTTGACTTTGAGATGAGCAATTGTGCTATTAACGATGCATTTAAGCTTTTATGTCCATTTATTGCCTAAGGTGTTTAGGATGAAGAATGGACAAAGACACATATGCCTTGGCTTTGTAGTGCATTGAATTCTTGGGCATCACAACTATCAAGTTTTGGGTCATTAATTGTTGTCGGGAAGAATATGAAGCCAAATTATTATATGATATGAGTTAACTTGAAGATGATCTTGGGATTAAGTGACCTTGTTATTAGTTGGGTGTGCATAGGATGCTTGCTAGGTGCAACTAGTGGCAAGGTAGTAGCTTTAGGTTTTGTTATTGTTGCTGTCGGAGTGATGGGGGTATTTGTTGTATTATTGAATTGTTCAGTGTAGGGTTGTCAAAACGGCACGTTGTTCGCGAATAGTTCGTGTTCAACCTATTAAGAAACTGTTGTTCGAATCATTCACAAAACAAACGAGCTAAAGACAAACAATTTTTTTTGTGCTCGATATATAAACGAGCCGAACATGAACTAAGATTTGTTCGTTTGTGTTCAACTCATTTTGCCTCAAAATAATTATATTATATTATATTATATTATATATATATATATATATATATATATA
>JXCR01148153.1:129685-150543 GCA_002079205.1 Phalaenopsis hybrid cultivar | reverse complement strand
AAATGGCAGTTCTCTTCATTTTCATAGCTTCCATGATTCCATCCAACAAGAATTTCCAACACCAGACATAATAATTGATTAGAATGCTAAAAATTGACATCTTACATGATTATTGCAACCAACAAATACTACTACCTATTGGATGTTGTAAAAATCCGAGATTCACGGTACAAATCTTAACATAATTTGCAACAAATCAGCATCCACAATTGGATGCTTATGCTCCAATCGTTCGCTAGCTTTGCTTTTGCAAATGGGGGTCAACGATGACTTGTGGAGCGAAGTCTGGTTTCAAATAACGAGAAAATAAATCGGCGTATAATTCATAACGAGCGGTCATTCGAAAGCCCCATTTATCTTTCAACTGTCTGCACAGATTCAAATCCATGTCCGAGACCATCAAACCATCCCTATATCTTGACAGAGATGGAGTGCACGATGCATCAGGGGATGAAAAATAGCTAGATCCATAAAAATGTCCAAAATCTGTATGCTGAGGTTTCCCATCGCCAGACGTAAATGGATTTGGAAATTCCTCAGTCCCAACACGATTGATTGAGCCAACAAAATAACTATTTGCTATTGCAGCATTTCTCGCCTGCAAAAAAACAAGAAAGACAAAACAATCCATGAAATTGCGTACAAACGGCAGAAAATAGATGAAATGTGGAAGTACCTCAATTGGCCACATTGGTTCACTCAACTCTCCAACAGTGGCGGATGGGTTGAACACTATTTCAGCTCCATTCAATCCAAAGGCTAACCAATTTAAAGGATGGTGCCTTCCATAACAAATATTGACAGCAATCTTCCCAAAACAAGTTTCAAAAACTGGATGACCTGTGTTTCCTTCCATGTAATATGTGCTCTCATTGAAATCCCCAATTCTAGGAATGTGATTCTGATTCAAATCCAAAAGGGATCACAATATATATATATATATATATATATTTATTTAAAAAAACATATAACTCAACTGAAAACTAAAAAGGTGGAGCATCATTCTTTACCTTTCGATGTATGCCGATGATGTTTCCATGGTTTCCTATTATCACAGCCGTATTCCAGAGAACTTCTCCATGCTTAACATCCCTTTCTAGAATTGGGCTCACTATCACCATGTTGTACTTTCGAGCAAGACCTTGAAGAAACTCTGTGCTTTCTCCATCAATTGGTTCTGCAAATTCACACCATCTCTTCTCTCTCGTGCAAAAGGCAAACGGCATCATCCATGCTTCCTGCACTCACAATAAAACTTTGTAAATCTTGACTAGGAATTTCAAATCTTTTTAACATTTTCAGAACATACTTGTAAGCATATGATGTTGACACCAAAAGCACCAGCTGCATCGATCATAGATTTTACTTTTTGCATGATGGCCTTTTTCTGTTCATTAAAAGGTGCAGTAGTAGGAAGTACAATGGAATTTTGGATTATGCCTACGCGAACAATTCGAGGTTGCCTTAGTGCCTCTTTGTCAGCACGGAAGCCGAAGGCCTGCATATATACATAGTTAAAATGAAATATGGATATATGGAAAATTTTTTTTTTGAAAGGTGTTTTTTATGAAAGCGTTACACAGGTAATCACTGAGGTGAGTTATTAATACAATGAAGCTACTTCTTAACAGTTCCATCTTTTCAAGCCTAACAGTAACTATTTCATAACATTTTAGTAACAAAATCAACAAAAGACAACGACGGAAGAACATGATCCTACTTACCTGCAAATCGAAATCATGTTTAGTGGACAGAGAGGAAGCAGCCTCAGGCAGAAGAATGCGCTCAAGAGGTTTCCCACAGTTCAATCCCACCAACATGCGACTCACTTCCTGCAAATTTGCATAAACAGTTTGTGTAAGGGTTATTTTAATCAAACCAAATAGCAACTATTCTTTTGAAGCTTGACATCATGCCATCATCAAAATAAATACCAAACATTCTTTTAAAGCTTGAAATCCTTGTGATTTTTGCATGGCAGAATATTTGTGATTGTATAAGAAGAGCTTTTAGGTCTAAGCGGCATACAAAGATTCCACCTACAAAAGAAAATAAACCACAACATGCCAAAAATGCAACATTTTTTATGTGAAAAACCCGGAAAAGAAAAAATACAAGACCTAGCCATATTGAAATAGTTTCACCATCTATGTTGAACCTTACAAAAATCCACCCTTTCGAATGGTTGGAGGAAGAGGGGATTGCAAATTTGAATTTTAAGGAAAATATACTACAAAGATAGCATTGGAAAATGGTAGAGCTGATGAGTATCTATGGTAGACAACAATGGATATCAGCGTCGATCCATGAAAGCGCATAACAAGAAATAACATATAACATAACAATGGTTGTCGGGGGCTATCGAAGAACAAGTGATGACAGTTATCTTCATCAATCAATGAACGATAGCTAATGATGGTGTTAGTGTCTGGAAAAGAGGACCCTAAAAATAGTTGATCAGGGTTCCAAATGGCAATCAAAGCTCTAAAATTTTTTTAAGTTCATCATATGTTAAAAGAGCTTAATTATGTATGAACATAGTTTATTTATTAATTTTTTAACTTGACATTTTGGCCACTTGCATCAAAATATAGATGCTCTATCACCCGAAAAAAAATCTCTCTGTTTTGTGAACATACTGTTGATAAACACACCTTTTTTGACAATAATCATGAAAAAATTAGAATAAGTTTGACCCTCAAATGGATTCAAAAAGTTTTTTAATATGCTTTTTAGTATTGATTTAACTCCATTTGAACTTTCATCCAAACGTTCTTGTTATCATCGAGCTTGTTTCATAAAATTTAACTGCATTGACTAAAGAATTACTGAAAAAGTTGTTTGAACCATCTCAGGATTAATTCTTGAAGTTTCTGATACAAAAATTTTGGAGTTCAGGATCTAAAAATTGCAATAAAATTCAAGCCAGATAAAAAAAAAATATATTTTTTTTATGGTGTATCAACAATGAGTATGTAATTTCAAGATGACATAGAAATTGCCACAAGATATCACTTTTTTTACCTGTACATGAGCTGATTACACTATGTTCACAGTGGACTATAACAAAATTCAATATAAGTAATTTAACTGATGATACCACGTATAACACGCCTGCCGTCTAAGAGTCTTAGATTCGCAAAGTCATTCATTTACATCAGCCAATCAGATCACCAAGATTGACATCCAGTAAATGACTTCACAAAAGAGAAAACATATAAAACAAATTGTTAAACTTCTATTTTAGGGTAAAGCGCTAATCCCAATCGCGACAAGCTATACGATTTAAGCCGATTCAATCAAGAGGTGGTTCCAAACTTCAGGCTGCAAGAAAACTCGAAAGGAATAAAAATATAAGAGAATAACAGAATTTCAATGTTTGGAAGAAACCTGGAAGACTTCAGGCTTTAGGGAGGCCTCGAGGAGGCGATGGAGAGAGTCAAAGCCATGGATAGATCCCTCCGGTACTGTTTGTGCCGAATCCCTCTCTGCCGCCACCTCTCCATTCGTATTCTCTGCTTGATCGCTATTGAGATCGGCTTCCATACTTTCTCCGATCTTAGATCGGCCAGCAGTGGAAGAGAGCCCGAGGACGGCTGCAGAAATGGGAAATGAGTGCAATTCCGATTTGGAGATGCACATGTCGAATTGTGGGCCCAACATTAAAATAATAAGAAGAAAAACTAAGCATCCAAAAGCTAAATTGAACTTTTTGTCATTTTGAATCCCATCAAATTAGAAAAAAAAACATATTTAGTCTCATTTTAGTTTAGGGTTTAGGAATTTTCTTTTTCCATTTGCGTTCGTATTCAACACCTAGGGCAAGTCACTTCATGAAATTCTCTCTCAACCAAGAAATGTTGATGAAATTGCAAAATAATTGCAAGAATGATGCCAATGAGTTGAGTTTATTAGTTGCGGCAGGAAACATTCCGTATGTAAAATTATTTTTATGTATTTACTGGTGTTATTAATGTCGTCCTAATGATAATATTGCGGAACTATTCTGATGTGATTAATGTATTATTTGATAACAACGTTACTGTTATGTTGGAGGCTGGACGTGACATTATTTAGATATTATTATAGTATTATAGTTATAGTATTTGTTCTAATTACCCGGTTTAGTTAGAATTTTATGTTGACTGTAAATAGTATTATCCTTTTAATATTGTGGTTATTTTTGTCATGATTTTTGAATAAGGGTAGTTGGGTGTTATTTCAGTTTTATCATGGGGTTATACTAGTGTTATTGAATCTAATTAATGGTTTTATTGGGGTGTTATGTTATCATTGTAATAAGTGTTATTTTGGTGTTATTATGGTGTCATTATGGTATTATTTTGTAGTATTAGCTTTGAACTATACATTTATGTTATTATAGTATTATTTTTTGTATTATTATGATGGTATTATGTATTATGATATTATTTTTGTATCGTTTTATACTAGTCTTATTTGATTTATTAATTGGTTTTGTTGAAGCGTTATTTTTGTCATTCCAATGGTTGTATGTTGAAGTTTGCAGTTCCCCTAGCCTGTGTGTGCATTGATCCAATTGCGGATAAGTTGTTTTGTGCAATGGTCCATAATGAGAAGGAAACCTATGAATAATATTGTGCATATGCATACCAAATTAGATTCACTGTGCGAAAGGATCACATGGGTTTTTGGCGAATTCAAAGAGAATTAAGACAAATGATTTCATTTGTGGTAAGACTGGTTTCAAAAAAGAATTGAATAACAATGTGATAGTGAAATTCAAAAAAGGGGACACAAGGATTGGTTGTCTAGCCATGATCCGATATGTCGTCGATGTTGAAGATAATTGGTCGGTTAAGAAATTTATAGAAAGTCATAACCATCATTTGGCGGCGGACGGTGACAATCATCTATTGCGTTCCAGCATAAAGATGAGTGATATCAATGCAGAATTGCTCATATCGATGACACAATTCAGGATTAGAATAAGCGAAGCATTTAATTTTCTGGCTACAGAATTTGGGGAGTGGAGAATCTTGATTGCACGAAGATGGATGTTTATAATCTCATACAAAGAAAGAGAAGAGTTAAAATTGAATACGGGGACGCTAATTCTCTACTACGATTATTCACTAAGAGACAAGCTAAGGATATGATGTTTGCATAGGACACCCAAATTGATGAGTTTGGTAGTTTGTTGAATTTCTTTTGGAGTGATGGGATATACAGACTTGATTACGATTGGTTTGAGGATGTCATAATATTTGATATAAGTTATAAACTAAATAAATACAATTTATGTTGTGCTCCTATTGTCGGTGTGAACCACCACTGACAGAATGCTCTATTTGGAGTTGGTTTTTTGTCAGATGAAAAAGTTGAATCATTCAAGTGGTTATTCAATTCAGTTATCTGGATAATGAATAACAAGCACTCGAGAACAATATTCACTGACCATGATCAAACAATGATCAGAGCAATTGAAGAGTGTTTGCCGCACACTAGATATAGATTATGCCAATGACATATTTACAAGAAATTGTCTTCAAAAGTCCATTATAGTGTAAGCACCAAAAGAGTCAATGAGTTTTTTTATAAATGCATGGGTAGATGCAACTTCGAGGAGGAGTTTAAAGAAACATGGTGTACAATGATTGAGCTAGGAAATCTACACGAGAATGCTTGGTTGAATAATTTGTACAATATCCGACATAAGTGGTCAACAACATTCAATAAAAAAATATTTGCGATGGGGATCCTATCAATGCAAAGAAGTGAGTCTACAAATAAGATATGTCATTGTGCCTCCAAGCCAACAAGTACTCTTACTGAAAGTATTTTGAGTCTTGAAAATGTCATGAAATGTTGGTGAATAAAAGAGAATGATGAAGATTTTAAATGTGAACAATTTGTAATTGTTCCCGCTGCAAAAAGTAGTCTCATGTTGATTAAGGTGCTTTAGTTTATACGAGAAAGTTATATTTAATATTTGAAGTAGAGTTACTTCATGGTTTATGTGAATTTGCTGTGGAGTGTTCAGCCACCGAAGATTCAAAATTTTATAATAATCACACAGACAGACCCTAGATTGTTAAAGTTGACAAAAGTAATTCTGAAATTACATGCAATTGCAAAAAATTTGAAATGATGGATTTATTATATGCTTACACTCTAAGGGTGCTTAATCATGAGAATATAACTAAGATCCCTTATAATTATATATTATTACGGTGGTTTTGTTGGCATCAATTTTTGATGTCTCGAGTGTAGGGTGTCCACCTGTATGACTCGGGATAGTCGACAACCCAACCGTAATATCTGATAGTTCAGACACCCACCTGAGATCTTTTTGGCACGTGTTGAGGGACACATAGTCGGGGTTCATTTTGCTAGGCTTTGACTTTCGTTTAGACAAAGGTCGGTCGACATTTGGCACGTCAAACGACTTCAATCGGGTAGTCGAATATCATTCGTCGCGTTGCGCACAAAATTAACTCAAATTGACACAATCTTTACCCCAGATGACGAAACGGACCACGTGAATGAGTCTAGAATATCGATTTCAACTACGGAGGATGTCCACTTCACTATGGCTTTGCTTATGGGGGTGAAAAGGTGCAAATTATTATTTTGGGCGCGATAGTCGAAAAAGTGGTCTATATGACCTAGATGATGAAAAGTACTGCGCCAATGCGTCCGGAACGTCGATTTTAACTAAGAAGAACATCCACTTCGCTGCGAGGACGTATACGAGCTAAAAATATATTAAGGATATTATGTAAAATTATAATTATTATATATTATCCCTTCTAAACCTATGTCATTTCTCCCCTTCCCTTATATATCGCGAGACCAGCGCTACCATCCCCTCCTTTGCGATAAACCTCGCCCCGCTCCCCCTCGGTCGACGGTCGGACGACGTCGGCGAACTCGCCAGAGCTGCTTGTGGCGTCCCC
Organism: Phalaenopsis hybrid cultivar; assembly: GCA_002079205.1. NCBI lineage: Eukaryota > Viridiplantae > Streptophyta > Magnoliopsida > Asparagales > Orchidaceae > Phalaenopsis > Phalaenopsis hybrid cultivar. The sequence goes on along the minus strand of JXCR01148153.1, from coordinate 143,605 downwards.
CTCGCCGAAAAACACCGACCTTCTCTCTCTCTTTTCCCTGAGCGCCGCAGACCGAGCAGTCGAGCTACCGGATCTCCTCCCACGCCGACGTCCCGAGCTGCTGGATCTCTTCCCTTGTCACCGGTGAGGACCACCAGAGTTCCTTGCTCTAGCTGCTGGCCTATTTCCTTGCCTCCATATCTCCCCGCCGGTGAGCACTTACAGAGAGCCGAAAATCCCTTATTTTTTTCTCCTACCTGAGGCCATAGATGCAGATGGGGCGAGCTCAAATTTATGTTAAAATCCTTGCTGTAAATCCTCCATTTTATGCCATAAATTTGGTTCATGGATATAGAATCCTTTCATGTTAATGCTTTAATTTGTGGAACTTCAAAGCAGTGAGAATTAAGCTAAATTAAAATTGTTTTCTGCTGTTTTTCCTGCTTTGAATAAGCAAAGGCAGATCTTTTGTGATTTATAATCAAACAAGTGTGGTTATTTTGTTATCTAAAAACACTTGAAAGATGGGCTAACATGTCGCACGCTTTTCTCTTTTTGAGGAACAATGTAGGTGAGCTTATTGCATCAGATCTGTATGCAAAGTTTTTGTGGTTCCTAGTGGGGTAATTCAGGCATTTCTCTAGCGACCCCTCCTCTTAAAGGCACATTTTAATTATATTTCACACATATTGCGATATTTATCAAATGTACTTTGCATACCTTACAATCTTCTATCTTTTTGTTGTCCTGTGCACATTCTACGAGGCACACTGAAGCATGGATCGGATGCCGGTGAGCTTGGAGCAAGCAAAGAAAACGCATCTACAATCGTTATGGTGGGAAGATTCCCTACCTCCTAGCCAGCCTTAGGAATAGTGGAGTCTAGGCGTGTGGGTTCAATCGCCTACACGGGCTGCGTGCGCCGGCGTGGGTCGGCGCAACTACGTGCCTACGTGATGAATCATTGGTTTTTTTAGAGCCAGTCTTTAGGTTAGGACTTCATGTGCATGACCAAACACCTCCCATAGAGCTGAGTGTCTCCCCTCTTATTGTGAGCCTTAGCACAAGTCTCGATGGGTCGGAGTCCATCACTCCCCTTGCTTTGGATTCCTCAGCTTTACTTGGAGAAGTTGGGAGGTCAGACTTGACAAAGCGAGAGATGCTTTGTAGCTGGCTCGCTTTGCAAAATCTGGAGGAGTTCACAAAATAGGAACATCTTTATAGCTATCCTATTTCGTGACGTCATGGAAAGTTTCCCCTTTGGAGATCCGGGAAGAAACTCCCCATGTTTCCTCACCAAAGCAAGAGATGTTGGTGTCGCACATCCAAGGGTCTAAACCTTAGGTTTCTCAGGTGAGGTCGTTTGTACGAGTATGANACCAAACATTCTTTTAAAGCTTGAAATCCTTGTGATTTTTGCATGGCAGAATATTTGTGATTGTATAAGAAGCTCTTTTAGGTCTAGGCGGCATACAAAGATTCCATCTACAAAAGAAAATAACCCACAACATGCCAAAAATGCAACATTTTTTATGTGAAAAATCCGGAAAAGAAAAAATACAAGACCTAGCCATATAGAAATAGTTTCACCATCTATGTTGAACCTTACAAAAATCCACCCTTTCGAATGGTTGGAGGAAGAGGGGATTGCAAATTTGAATTTTAAGGAATATATACTACAAAGATAGCATTGGAAGATGGTAGAGCTGATGAGTATCTATGGTGGACAACAATGAATATCAGCGTCGATCCATGACTACGCATAACAAGAAATAACATATAACTTAACAATGGTTGTCGGGGGCTATCGAAGAACAAGTGATGACAATTATCTTCATCAATCAATGAATGATAGCTAATGATGGTGTTAGTGTCTGGAAAAGAGGACCCTAAAAATAGTTGATTAGGGTTCCAAATGGCAATCAAAGCTCTAAAATTTTTTAAGTTCATCATATGTTAAAAGAGCTTAATTATGTATGAACATAGTTTATTTATTAATTTTTTAACTTGACATTTTGGCCACTTGCATCAAAATATAGATGCTCCATCACCCGAAAAAAAAATCTCTCTCAATCATTTTATGTTTTGTGAACATACTGTTGATAAACACACCTTTTTTGACAACAATCATGAAAAAATTAGAATAAGTTTGACCCTCAAATGGATTCAAAAAGTTTTTTAATTTGCTTTTTAGTATTGATTTAACTCCATTTGAACTTTCATCCAAACGTTCTTGTTATCATCGAGCTTGTTTCATAAAATTATACTGCATTGACTAAAGAATTACTGAAAAAGTTGTTTGAACCATCTCAGGATTAATTCTTGAAGTTTCTGATACAAAAATTTTGGACTTCAGGATCTAAAAATTGCAATAAAATTCAAGCCACATAAAAAAAATATATACTTTTTTATGGTGTATCAACAATGAGTATGCAATTTCAAGATGACATGGAAATTGCCACAAGATATCACTTTTTTTACCTGTACATGAGCTGATTACACTATGTTCACAGTGGACTATAACAAAATTCAATACAAGTAATTTAACTAATGATACCACGTATAACACGCCTGCCGTCTAAGAGTCTTAGATTCGCAAAATCATTCAGTTTCATCAGCCAATCAGATCACCAAGATTGACATCCAGTAAATGACTTCACTAAAGAGAAAACATATAAAACAAATTGTTAAACTTCTATTTTAGGGTAAAGCGCTAATCCCAATCGCGACAAGCTATACGATTTAAGCCGATTCAATCAAGAGGTGGTTCCAAACTTCAGGCTGCAAGAAAACTCGAAAGGAATAAAAATATAAGAGAATAACAGAATTTCAATGTTTGGAAGGAACCTGGAAGATTTCAGGCTTTAGGGAGGCCTCGAGGAGGCGATGGAGAGAGTCAAAGCCATGGATAGACNTGTATGAACATAGTTTATTTATTAATTTTTTAACTTGACATTTTGGCCACTTGCATCAAAATATAGATGCTCTATCACCCGAAAAAAAATCTCTCTGTTTTGTGAACATACTGTTGATAAACACACCTTTTTTGACAATAATCATGAAAAAATTAGAATAAGTTTGACCCTCAAATGGATTCAAAAAGTTTTTTAATATGCTTTTTAGTATTGATTTAACTCCATTTGAACTTTCATCCAAACGTTCTTGTTATCATCGAGCTTGTTTCATAAAATTATACTGCATTGACTAAAGAATTACTGAAAAAGTTGTTTGAACCATCTCAGGATTAATTCTTGAAGTTTCTGATACAAAAATTTTGGAGTTCAGGATCTAAAAATTGCAATAAAATTCAAGCCAGATAAAAAAAAAATATATTTTTTTTATGGTGTATCAACAATGAGTATGTAATTTCAAGATGACATAGAAATTGCCACAAGATATCACTTTTTTTACCTGTACATGAGCTGATTACACTATGTTCACAGTGGACTATAACAAAATTCAATATAAGTAATTTAACTGATGATACCACGTATAACACGCCTGCCGTCTAAGAGTCTTAGATTCGCAAAGTCATTCATTTACATCAGCCAATCAGATCACCAAGATTGACATCCAGTAAATGACTTCACAAAAGAGAAAACATATAAAACAAATTGTTAAACTTCTATTTTAGGGTAAAGCGCTAATCCCAATCGCGACAAGCTATACGATTTAAGCCGATTCAATCAAGAGGTGGTTCCAAACTTCAGGCTGCAAGAAAACTCGAAAGGAATAAAAATATAAGAGAATAACAGAATTTCAATGTTTGGAAGAAACCTGGAAGACTTCAGGCTTTAGGGAGGCCTCGAGGAGGCGATGGAGAGAGTCAAAGCCATGGATAGATCCCTCCGGTACTGTTTGTGCCGAATCCCTCTCTGCCGCCACCTCTCCATTCGTATTCTCTGCTTGATCGCTATTGAGATCGGCTTCCATACTTTCTCCGATCTTAGATCGGCCAGTAGTGGAAGAGGCCCGAGGACGGCTGCAGAAATGGGAAATGAGTGCAATTCCGATTGGGAGATGCACATGTTGCATTGTGGCCCAACATTAAAATAATAAGAAGAAAAACTCTAAGCATCCAAAAGGTAAATTGAATTTTTTTGTCATTTTCAATTCCGTCAAATTAGAAAAATGAATATTTAGTCTCATTTCAATTTAGGATTTAAAATTTTTTTTCAATTGCTTTCTTTTTTTCATTTGTGTTCGTATTCAACAACTATGACAAGATCAAAGAAGAAAATGACACTGAATATACAATACAATTTGAACACCTAACGATGCAGCTAAAGGAAATATCTAATACATGGTTAAAAGGTTATTGGGAGAAGAACAAGAGAGTAAAAAATAAGCTTTACATATACTAATAAACATGTCTTCATGCATGTTGCGTTAAAACACCCTAACATGAAGTGTTGTCTTATATAAAAGGAGAAAGATGTTGGTTCAAGTCAAGATACATTTCACCCATCTGACCCGAGCCTATTTGCAATGTCGGATCGGTATAATCAGGTACATAACTTAAAATTCAAAACGATTTGTGATATGTGATTATACATATCTAATTTTGATTATACATATTTACTTACATTCACTTATGATTACCCAAAATCAACAGGAATTTCCTACATCACTGCCCACAGACACATATACGAGCTTATTGATGACCTAAATGATGATATGTGAAATACCAAGAAACTGCAACGAGTGAACATAATGTGGTTTTATTATAAGGTGCTTTAGTAACTTTTAAATATACTGAATCAATGATTACCCAATATAATGACGATACATAAAGATAAGACCTGTAAAATGACGGAATAGAATTCATCTTTTATTCAAAATGATGGCTTGAGCATCAACATGGTCATTTGCAATCATGTCATTGCACAATTATTCTTCCACTAACCTGCAATCTATCAAAATGTCTCTAATGTGTAGCATAATATTTTCCCTGCAGATTAACAAAAAATCTTTGTGATCCTTTCATATAAGACAATAGCAATGCATTATAAAAGCTGAAGATGTACTAACTTATTAATGTATTTTGACATAATTTGATCGATCACTGCCTGCGTTTCAATGGGTGTCATTAATCTGTCAGGGAAATCGATCTAGGAGTCCGTTGGAAGAGGCTACAAAAAATACACACTTTTGAAATATATAGTTAATTTATATGATATAAAACAATGTATAAAAACTCATTTCCAAATACCACCATGGCATTATCTGATAGATCTTCTAAAGTTGTCTGTGTCAGGGCTACCGATCCTTCTACTTCTTCATCTTCAATTATTTGTTGTTGCTCTACAATGGGGGTGGTATGTACAACAGGTGATGTAATTATTTGCAGACTCATCTCAGCTACATTATCTATTATTCGTTCTTCTATTATTATTTAGAGGTCGCCCTCACCGACATTTATATCTACAGCGACATCTTCATCGGGCAACATCGACTCATCGACTTCCCTTATTATTTTTCTTTTCTTTAATTCAAAAGCAGTGAAGGAGAACTCAATTTCTTCTTTCTTTGACTTCGTCTGCCATTAACCCTTTGGATTAAGCTGGCAATGGAATGTTCATGAGAGCCTTCTTCTTGTAAACCACTGCCTTCAACAGTGTCTCCTTCAATAGGGAAGGTTTGCTGGGTTCCCTCTACTCCCACAGAAGAGCACTGCTAGCTTCCCTCTTCTTGCACAGGAGCAAACTGCTGGGTTCCCTCTTCTCCCACATGAGAGGACTCCTGGGCTCCCTCTTCTCCCACAGGAGACAATCGGTGAGTTCCCTTAATGTTCTACTGGGCTCTCTCTTCTCCTACAAGAGACGATTGGTGGGTTTCCTCAATGCTCAACTCATTATATACATCAACATGAGGGCTTCAACCATGAGGGGAGGGTGGCTGGACATCATCTTCTCCCACCTCTTCACCTTTTTTCAGTTGTATGTTTTTCAGATTTTTCAATATTACTTTGTAGCATCGACATTTGTTACTGCAAACTTGACACTCCAACAGTTATCGTATTCAGGGCTCCTTGATATTCAGTGAACAATTTCTCCCGGCCTTTATGCAGCTCAATTATTGATTCCATAATTTTACTCATTGCGGTGTACATTAGCTCTAGGGTAATGTCGCTAGAAAAAACTGGCCCCATATCAAATGATACAAGTGCCTCTGGTCTGCCTTGGAATTGTGTTGCTGGAATTGGATCGGGTAACCTTCATCTGGATTGGCGAGCAGATTGAGCTCATTCTCTTTCAGATCTAAAAATTGATCTTGAACTTTCAATTTATTTCAGAAAAAAAAAACGCTTTTATCATTAAAACTCCCAAAATATCATAAGATTTTATTTTTAAATAACAACTAAATGCAACTTACCTGTTTAGTTTTCAATCTTTTAGAGGCTATATCAATCTAGGATGAGTTCCAGCTTATATTTTTTGGTCACCTCAACATTCGAGGTCTGGTCTCAAGAGCGACATGAGTTAGCAAAGATGTGTGCTCATAAAACCAGAGTTGTGTAAAAGAAAAGTCATATTCAACTTTGCACAAAGAAATAAATATTTTTTGACGTTTATACGAGATACTAACTGTTATAAAAAAAGAAAATCATTTAGATATCCCAAAAGCCAGTTCCGCCTTATTTTGATGGTTACTACATTAATTTGCTCAATAAGGAATTCACAAAGCGCATCAGATCAATTAATTGAAGAAAATATATGTTCATTCGCGCCAAAGATGTAAAGTTCTTTGGATACACTGAAGTTACTAGAAGAAAAAAATAAATATGATAACAAAAAATTTATATACAATTGATCAAAAGAGGTAGAAATCTCCCAGGTTGCAAAGTTTAAAATATCATCTTCATTTGGCGGCCATCCACACCACATGATGAAACTTTCTTTCACTTTAGCACTCCTCTTCTATTTGACACGCCGATCAAAAGGGAAACTTCATCAGACATCATTCTCAAATCTTTCCCACCCATTTTGAATATCGTTTTTTCATGTTGTCAACATTGCAATATTTGCAGTGTTAAGACATTGTCTTGGGGACAAGGTGAGAGCGCAAAAAACTGATCAACATTCATCATTTTTAGCTCGTTCATGTTGTCTTCAGATCTGACAAGCTTGACCTTATCGAGCATGTATCTCACTACGGATGACCGACATCTACAACTCATGGATCTTGCGTTCACAACCTACATAAAACAAAATAATGCAACAAATATTTGGGGTCATATAATCATTATTAAGTTGTTATTTCAGTGTTATTTACTCTTTGTTAAGGTTTTTAGGGTAAGCAGGTTAGGTAGACATGTTTTATTTTGAGATTATTCTGGTAATATTTAAGGTTTTTAGGGTAAGCAGGTTAGGTAGGTATGTTTTATTTTGAGATTATTCTGGTAATATTTAAGCATTATTGTAGTATCACTCAAGAATTTTTTATAGAATTATTTAGGTGATATTATGATATTATTTTTGTGGCGTTATTTGGTGTTAGTTGATATTATTAAAGAAATCAGATATTATAAATAGAATAATTATATTATTATTTAGGAATTATTCTAGTATTATTTCAATGGTGTTATGTGGTGTTAGTTTGGTATTATTATTAAAATTCAAGTTTGTTTCAATCTTATTCATGTATTACTCAGGTATTAATATAGTATTATTTAGGTAATATTTCGGTAGTGTTATGTGGTGTTAGTTTGGTATTATTATTAAAATTCAGGTTTTTTTCTGGTGTTATTATAATATTATTATGATAATATTGAGTGAATTTGTGATATTTAGTTCAGACTACTCTCAAATATTACTCAATTATTACTCAAATACTACTCAAATATTACCATAAAACAGTAAGTCTAAGCTAAATACCCGAGTGATTTGGTTTTTGGGCTTTTAGATAAACAAAGATATCATTCATTGAAGTATCTATTCGGAATACTATATGTATGAATTTCTACACCATGTTAACATATATTTGTCAATGAAAGTAGAACCACCAAAATAAAAATTATATGGATGAACAATCTTGGTTTTCCTTCTTCTTATGCTCGTTCGCTCCGTTTTTCTTGCGCTCATCAGTCTCCATTTTCAAATGCTCTTCATTTTCCATTATCAACGATTCTTCGGTCTCCATTCTCACATGACTCTCTCCGGTATCCGTCTGCCTGGGCTCAGATTCCATCTTGGTAAGGAGAAATCATGACTTTACTTCGACTGACGAACAAAAACACAAAACCCTAAGCTTTTCGGATTCAAGAAAGCAATCCAAAACCCTAAACAATTACCGAATGAGAGTGCTCTGCGCTCGGGCGACGTTTAGTTTTCCGGAATGATGATCCGACATTTTGGTAAGGCGCGCGGTTTAATTTTTAGGTGTTTGGGCTGGACTCGAGCCGGGCCACGCAGCAAGAAAATAAAATTTTAATTTTTTTTACTTTGGGGCCCGTATTTCAACGTGTCACGTTTTAATTAGACATCACACACAAGTCTGCGTGATGTGTCCACACAGAATAAACGCTCCTCTATGCATTAAAATGATGGCGATATTTTTTTTTGTTTGTTAATTGAAAAAACTATTTAATTTGTGTTTTTGTAATTATTTGCATCTATTTTTCTTGAATAAATTGATTTATTCTTAAGAAATCAAGAGAAATTTTAATTACTTTTTACTAAGTATCACGGCCCAAAAATTTAATTTCACATACAAAATATCATCACTTTAATTAAAATAAAAAAACTATTTCCATGCATAAATAAAATGATATATGCATACAAAATATCATCACTTTATATTATTTATGTAATTATTCCTCAAATAGTTAAATAAACATATGATTATATCTCATAAATATGCATTTATTATCTTTCTATTTAACATAATTGACACGACTCTAACAAATCTTAAATCTTACATCAACCATGAATATCGAGCCATGATATAGATCTCAATGCGACTTTTTGAGCAAGAATCTTTCAATATGCATTTATTTTCTTTCTATTTAACATAGTTGAAACCCTAAACTTTCAAATTTCGATAATCCATAGCTCTAATTTCAACAAACTTACTGTCAAACTGATCGGATCGATGACAAGAACCAAATGTTACCAAAATTGATCCAATCCGAATCAAATCAAGTCATTAAACCTTTTTTTGAAAGTTTTATGGACACATTTTAAAGGTCAAAAGAATGTTAATTCTAACGAGTTTATAGTTAAATCGAGTGTCTTCGCAAGATAAATCTAAATAACATAAGATCACTAATTTTGATATCATTAAGACGCTTAAATGCTCATCAAATGATGTTTGATCGACCATCTGAGTCATCCGATCAAATTGAATCATAATCTTGCATTAACTGTACTCAGAACTCCATAAATATAGCCCCACCCCTCTCATGAAAGGGGGAGAAAACTTGAAACCGAATGAGAGCTTGAAGCTTTGAGAAGTAGTTGAAATCTAACACAACTCCAGCTGTCGTCGAGCATAATCTACTACCGTCGACCCCCTCCTGCTGTCGTCGAGCATCGTCGACTGTTGTTGACATTTGNTCCTCAAATAGTTAAATAAACATATGATTATATCTCATAAATATGCATTTATTATCTTTCTATTTAACATAACTGACACGACTCTAACAAATCTTAAATCTTTAACATCCATCATGAATATCGAGACATGATATAGATTTTAATGCGACTTTTTAAGCAAGAATCTTTCAATATACATTTGTTTTCTTTCTATTTAACATAGTTGAAACTCTCAACTTTCAAATTTCAGTAATCCATAGCTCCAATTTCAACAAATTTACTGTCAAACTGACCGGATTGATGACAGAAACCGAATGTTACCAAAATTGGTCCAATCCGAATCAAATCAAGCTATTAAACCTTTTTTGAAAGTTTTGTGGACACATTTTAAATGTCAAAATAATGTCAATTCTAACGAGTTTATAGGTAAATCGAGTGTCTTGACAAAATACATCGAAATAACATAAGATCACTCGATTTTGATATCATTAAGACACTCAAATGCTCATCAAATGATGTTTGATCGACCCTCTGAGCCGTTCGATTAAAGTGATTCATAATATTGTATTAACTGTTCTCAGAACTCTATAAATATAGCCCCACCCATTTCATGAAGGGGGGGAGAAAACTTGTAACCGAATGACAGCTAGAAGCTTTGAGAAGTAGCTGAAATCTAACACAACTCCAGCTGTCGTCGAGCATAATCTACCGCCGTCGACCCCCCCTCCTGCTGTCGTCGAGCATCGTCTACTGTTGTTGACATTTGTTGACCTATTGTTGACTTATGTTGACCACCACCGACTGCGATCAACCACCACTTGTCGGCTGTCGCAGATTGTTATCAGCTGCCGCCCGTTTCTTGCAAAAACTTCATCTTCACGTCAATTTTGTAACTTGAGAGATCTTCTAACATTTTCTTGCTTGTGAGAGAATTCGTTGCAGTTGTAATCATCATTTAAAGTAAACCTCTTAAGCTAAGTCAGATCCCGTGATTTTCTCTTTATGAGATTTCCAGATAAAAACTTTTAGTGTCATTACTAGTTATCTATCTCTCTTTTGTGTATATGTTGAATCCTTGTATCGTGCTAAGACGACAATGTACTACTCTAAAGTCGTGACTTTTCTAACACACATCAACAACTTTTATATAGCATAATTTTACAAAGAACTTAAAAGTACAAGTGTGTAACTACTAAAATTTGTCGAAGTAGAAGTCGATAACTTATGGGTCTTTTCAAAAAGATTTTGGATTACTTAAGCATGGATCATGACACTTCTCGTGCNCTATTGTTAACTTATGTTGACCACCACCGACTGCGGTCAACCACCACTTGTCGGCTGTCGTGGATTGTTATCAGCCGCCGCCCGTTTTTTGCAAAAACTTCATCTTCACGTCAATTTCGCAACTTGGGAGATCTTCTAACATTTTCTTGCCTGTGAGAGAAGTCGTTGCAGCTGTAATCATCATTTAAAGTAAAACTCTTAAGCTAGACCACACCCCGTGATTTTCTCTTTATGAGATTTCCAAGTAAAAACTTTTAGTGTCATTACTATTTATCTCTCTCTCTTCTGTGTATATGTTGAATCTTTGTATCGTGCTAAGACGACAATGTACTACTCTAAAGTTGTGACTTTTCTAACACACATCAACAACTTTCATATAGCATAATTTTACAAAGAACTTAAAAGTACAAGTGTGTAACTACTAAAATTTGCCGAAGTAGAAGTCGATAACTTGGATCATGACACTTCTCCTGTGATACACCATTCTCTCTAAAATATTTATTTTGACTATCAATTTATTTAAATTAAAATTTAGATAATCCTGAATTTAATTCCCAAAATGTTTAATTTAAATATTGCATTGATCAGATAAATTTATGATGTCGTATCAAAATGATTTTCTAAGAAACATAGGAATTGAGTGCTATATATTTAAATTTTAAATTATATAGTCAAATTTTCTTACTCCTTTTATATTAAAAATAAGAATATATAAAAAAAATATGACACAAGCAGAAGACAAAGATGTAATTAAATGAATCCATGATTGCAAACATTGAAAAGCTCCTCTCGGAAATGATTAAAAGGCCATGGATTATTTTCACATTATTAACATAAAGCAGAAACATTCGGCCTTTACGCCAGAAATTATAAATTTGAGACTTATTCATATATACTAACTTATGATTAAAGTCACTAAAAAATAAGGAAAAAAACTCGAATATCGCAATTAGGGGTGTAAACGAGTCGAACACGAACGACCCAAGGCTCAACTCGTGTCCGACTTATTAAAAAATATCACTGTTGTGTTTATATTAACACACCATTTAAATATAATTTAATATATTTTTATTTTACTTTTTAATTAATAATTTTAATTGATTATAAATATTTGTAGCCTTGAAGTCAATTAACTTTTTTAAAAATACTGCTCATCAATATATATATGATTGATGAGTAGTATTTCGAGTCAAAACGAATCGAACATGAACGAACAAATCTTTGTTCGTGTTCGATTTGTTTATATATCAAGCACAAAATAAGTGTTCGTGTTCGGCTCATTAACTTAGCGAACGAATCGAACACGAGCTTCTTAACGTGTCGAAAACGAGCTGTTGGCGATCGACAAACAGTTTTGGCAACCCTAATCGCAATCAACCAATTAATATTTATTTCCTAGTACTTTTAGATATTCACAATTAAGTCCTTTCTGCATCTCATCATAGGTATGACTCCAGTAGCATTTAAGAACTAATCTAAAAGAAATTAAGACAATACTCATAATAATTTATTTCAGAAACACTTTGCTGAAAAATTACAGCCATAAATGTTCAACCAAGTTAAAAAAAGGAATACAGGGGGATTCAAACATATGTACCCACTAAATATACAAAATTAAAATAAAAAAATAAATTTAACATATTTCACTTTAGTTAAATTTATTTTAAAGATAAATTTAATTTTATTCTGAGATTAAAAAAATGATGCAGATGAATAAGAGATTTTAGTTATTACGTATTAAATCCACAAGAATTCAGTGGCACGCATGGATCCCAACGATGTCATGGTGATGCAGCACGAATCTCAACGTTAAAATCCGTCCCATCGCCGGCAGCCGCTCTCCTGGCCGGAGGTGTCGCCGGCGATTCGTTCCTTCACCCGCTCGAACCGTGAAACAGAGCAGGGGATTGTGATTCCTCCAACTTGGCCGAACCCGAACTCCTCCTCAACCTCCCTAAGCAACTCTGCGAAAAGGGGATGGTTAAAATAAACCAGAGGCACAAAGCACCGCAGCGGCGGCAACCCCACCTTCCCCATCTCCCCGCCGCCCACATAAACCACCAAGTGTCCCTTCGGCGGGCGCTTCTCTCCCTCGCCGCCGACAATCGTCTCCGGCATCTTAAGCCGGCGTTTGAAATATCGGCAGCACAGCGAGAACCGCTCCGATCCCATCATTGAGCCGCCATTTGCCTCGTGGAACGGGGAACGAGCCGGTTCGAGAGGGCTGTAATGTGTCGACCGGCCGGAGAGCATCCATCCCCAACCTTCAACCAGCCGCCGCCGGATACGTAGGCCTCTGGCTACGTACACCGAGTCTTTGCAGGATTTGTGCATGTGCATCAGAAGCTTATCTTGGCCTGCTTTTGGGGTGATGGAGAAGGGGGAGGGAAGGAGCTATTATAAGGACGGTAGACCGTACGGTCTGGGTCTACGTACACCGAGTCTTTGCAGGATTTGTTTATTCAGTCATTTATTGGAGATTTTGCATGCATCGCACCAGAAATAATAAGACTTATCTCACACATATTCTATAAAATTTTCATTTACAACAATAATATAAGTCTTTATCCATTGTGTGGGGTCCGCTGCATAAGTTTTTTTTTTCATTTAAATGTTTAAATATAGAGTTTTTAAAATCTGGACATTGTTATCTTGTCATTTTCCCCGTCAATTTCTCGTCCCTCACCTTCTCAATCCCTGTAATCAGGGCTACAAATGGACCAAGTTTTGAAAGGTTACTTGTAAGTAGGCTCGATGAAAGCTCGTTCTTTCGTTTGATTGGCTAATTGAATAAGCCTGAATACTTTTATAAATGCTTCATTTGTTAGCAGAACATGCTTGAATGTCTTTGTTTGATTCATTGATGTTTATGAACAATATCATTTAAAGTTCATGAAAAAAACTCATTAACATCAACATGTTCGATAAATAGTTTCATTTAAATTTCATAAATAAGATCTATTTAAAGCTTATGAATAAAATCGAGTAAAACTTAGTTTAAATTCGTGAATAAGCTCAATTAAAGTTTAACTCAAAATTATTTTATATTAAATTAAATTAATTTTTAATTTGCTCATTAATGACTTCATTATCTCATATGACATGAAGAACAAACCGTACG
>JXCR01148153.1:118552-128964 GCA_002079205.1 Phalaenopsis hybrid cultivar | reverse complement strand
TATATATATATATATATATATATATATATATATTATGACTTTAATTAATATAAAGCGGATCTCTAATTAATTTTTTTATTTTTATTATCTATCAATTATAAGAATACTATAGCTATCATAAATTTAGTTTATTTGTTGAATATTTATGACAGATTGTTAGCTTGACTTTGACGACACGGAACTGAGACAATTGGATCGGTATTCCGTTGCCTCTGACAAACTAACCGTACGAATGAGCATGCGAATTTGTATATATATATGTAGACAACACATACACGGAAATACGAGCCACACCACTAGGGGTGTAAACGAAACAAACACGAACGAACAGAGCTTGTATTCGTGTTCGGTTCGTTTGAAATTTAGTTTGTTTGAAATAAGCTCGTGTTTGAAATTGTTCGTGAAGTCACTGTTCGTGTTCGTTTCTTAACGAACGAGTCGAACACGAGTTTTTCGCGAACAACAAGCTAGNTCTTGTGTCGCCTTTTCTGGTGTGATTTTTCTCGATCTATTTTTCGCTTTATTGTCGTTGTTTTTCATAACATGTCCGACTTGTTAAAAAATATCATTGTCGTGTTAAGGGTCGGGGCAAGATTTAGATCTTATTGTTTATATTAACACACCATTTAAATATAATTAATATATTTTTATTTTATTTTTTAATTAATAATTTTAATTGATTATAAAATATTTGTAGCCTCGAAGTCAATTAACTTTTTCAAAAATGCTACTCATCAATACATATATGATTGATGAGTAGTATTTCAAGTCAAAACGAGTCGAACATAAACGAACAAATCTTTGTTCGTGTTCAACTTGTTTATATATCAAACACAAAATAAGTGTTCGTGTTCGGCTCATTAACTTAGCGAACGAATCGAACACGAGCTTCTTAACGTGTCGAAAACGAGCTGTTGGCGATCGACAAACAGTTTTGACAACCCTAATCGCAATCAACCAATTAATATTTATTTCCTAGTACTTTAGATCACAATCAAGTCCTTTCTGCATCTCATCATAGTTAAGACGGTATGACTCCCTGCATTTAAGAACTAATCTAAACGAAATTATGACAATAATCATAATAATTTATTTCAGAAACCCTTCACTGAAAAATTACAGCAATAAATGTTCAACCAAGTTAAAAAAAGGAATACAAGTGGATTCATACAAATGTTCCCACTGAATATACAAAATTAAAATAAAATAATAAATTTAACATATTTCACTTTAGTTAAATTTATTTTAAAGATAAATTTAATTTTATTCTGAGATTAAAAAAATGATGCAGATGAATAAGAGATTTTAGTTATTACGTATTAAATCCACAAGAATTCAGTGGCACGCATGGATCCCAACGATGTCATGGTGATGCAGCACGAATCTCAACGTTAAAATCCGTCCCATCGCCGGCAGCCGCTCTCCTGGCCGGAGGTGTCGCCGGCGATTCGTTCCTTCACCCGCTCGAACCGTGAAACAGAGCAGGGGATTGTGATTCCTCCAACTTGGCCAAACCCGAACTCCTCCTCAACCTCCATAAGCAATTCTGCGAAAAGCGGATGGTTAAAATAAACCACAGGCACAACGCACCGCAGCGGCGGCGNGCCGGCGATTCGTTCCTTCACCCGCTCGAACCGTGAAACAGAGCAGGGGATTGTGATTCCTCCAACTTGGCCGAACCCGAACTCCTCCTCAACCTCCCTAAGCAACTCTGCGAAAAGGGGATGGTTAAAATAAACCAGAGGCACAAAGCACCGCAGCGGCGGCAACCCCACCTTCCCCATCTCCCCGCCGCCCACATAAACCACCAAGTGTCCCTTCGGCGGGCGCTTCTCTCCCTCGCCGCCGACAATCGTCTCCGGCATCTTAAGCCGGCGTTTGAAATATCGGCAGCACAGCGAGAACCGCTCCGATCCCATCATTGAGCCGCCATTTGCCTCGTGGAACGGGGAACGAGCCGGTTCGAGAGGGCTGTAATGTGTCGACCGGCCGGAGAGCATCCATCCCCAACCTTCAACCAGCCGCCGCCGGATACGTAGGCCTCTGGCTACGTACACCGAGTCTTTGCAGGATTTGTGCATGTGCATCAGAAGCTTATCTTGGCCTGCTTTTGGGGTGATGGAGAAGGGGGAGGGAAGGAGCTATTATAAGGACGGTAGACCGTACGGTC
This sequence comes from Phalaenopsis hybrid cultivar, assembly GCA_002079205.1. NCBI lineage: Eukaryota > Viridiplantae > Streptophyta > Magnoliopsida > Asparagales > Orchidaceae > Phalaenopsis > Phalaenopsis hybrid cultivar. Next base: position 126,794 of record JXCR01148153.1, on the reverse strand, counting down.
TGGGTCTACGTACACCGAGTCTTTGCAGGATTTGTTTATTCAGTCATTTATTGGAGATTTTGCATGCATCGCACCAGAAATAATAAGACTTATCTCACACATATTCTATAAAATTTTCATTTACAACAATAATATAAGTCTTTATCCATTGTGTGGGGTCCGCTGCATAAGTTTTTTTTTTCATTTAAATGTTTAAATATAGAGTTTTTAAAATCTGGACATTGTTATCTTGTCATTTTCCCCGTCAATTTCTCGTCCCTCACCTTCTCAATCCCTGTAATCAGGGCTACAAATGGACCAAGTTTTGAAAGGTTACTTGTAAGTAGGCTCGATGAAAGCTCGTTCTTTCGTTTGATTGGCTAATTGAATAAGCCTGAATACTTTTATAAATGCTTCATTTGTTAGCAGAACATGCTTGAATGTCTTTGTTTGATTCATTGATGTTTATGAACAATATCNAAACTAAATTTCAAACGAACCAAACACGAACACGAGCTCTGTTCGTTCGTGTTCGGTTCGTTTACACCCCTAAATACAACTCATCTCACGCTTATTCTATAAAATTTTCATTTGCAACAATAATATAAGTCTTTATCCATTGTGTGGGGTCCGCTGCATAAGTTTTTTTTTTCATTTAAATGTTTAAATATAGAGTTTTTAAAATTTGGACATTTGCTATTTTGTCATTTTCTCTGTCAATTTCTCGTCACTCATCTTCTCATATTCAGCTTGAATCCCTGCAATTAGGGCTACAAATGGACCGAGTTTTTAATAGTTACTTGTAAGTAGGCTCGATGCAAGCTCGTTCTTTCGTTTGATTGGCTAATTGAATAAGCCTGAATACTTCTATAAATGCTCCATTTGTTAACTGAACATGCTTCAATGTCTTTGTTTGATTCATTTATATTTATGAACAATATAATTTAAAGTTCATGAAAAAAACTCATTAACATCAACATGTTCGATAAATAGTTTCATTTAAATTTCATAAATAAGATCTATTTAAAGCTTATGAATAAAATCGAGTAAAACTTAGTTTAAATTCGTGAATAAGCTCAATTAAAGTTTAACTCAAAATTATATTATATTAAATTAAATTAATTTTTAATTTGCTCCATAATGACTTCGTTATCTCATATGACATGAAGAACAAACCGTACGAATGAGCATGCGGATATATATATATATATATATATATATATAGATATATATATAAAATTATGACTCTAATTAATATAAAGCGGATCTCTAATTAAATTTTTTATTTTTATTATCTATCAATTATAAGAATACTATAGCTATCATAAATTTAATTTATTTGTTAAATATTTATGACAGATTATTAGCTTGACTTTGATGGCACGGAACTGAGACAATTGGATCGGTNCGAACACAAACTCATTGACGAACCGAACACGAACTGTTCGCGAACAACGAGTTTTTTTGACAGCCCTACACACCACATGTATTAAAATGAGAAAAAAACAAAAAAAATAGAAAATAAATGAACCGAGTTTTTGATAAGGTGTTCCTAAATGATATTTTTTACAAGGTATTTTCATTTGGTTAACTAACTAAATAAGTTTGGATATTTTTATAAACACTAAATTGTTAAGTAAATAAATTTGAACATTTTGTTCGATTCAATTTTATTCGCAAATAATATCATTTAAAGGTCATGAATTAGCTCGTTAATATGCTCGATAAATAATTTTTTTAAAATTTATAAAAAAGATTGATTTAACGCTTATGATTAAGGTCGGTTAAAATTTAATTTATGAGTGTGAATAAGTTCAATTAAAACTTAATTTAAAATTCATTTAAATTAAATTAAATTAAGTTAAAGTTTTAATTTAGAGTGCATAAAATAATATAAACTAATTTGTTTACTTGTTTTTTTATATTTTTTTTTTGTCAATTTATATGTACATTTTAATTATTCATTTAATACCTCATTCATTAAAAAAACTAATTTATTTTTTAAGTTCAACAAGTAGCTCATTTCTAAGCTTGATAAAGAAGGCTCTTTTGATTAGAATTACTACCCATTATTTTGTTCCATAAGTCTTATTTGATTGGAAAATAAAAATGTGATAAGACTAATTTTAATTTTCTTAATAAATATTGTTTGGATAAAAAACAAAATAGCTTAATAATTTACCTTTTAATATAATTGATAATGGTTTGATTATCATCATATGAAACAAACAATAACCAAACTCAAAAATGAACTAACCTTGAACATAAAAACAAAACTCGATTAGACCTCGAGCTCAACTCCAACACAAATTTTATAAACAAGCTCAAGCTGGAACACAACCTCGAAAGTTTGATTTGAGCTTCAGCTCGCACACAACCTTGTTTGACTGACTCGGTTTGGTTTGTTTGCAATCCTACTAAAAATTTCCTTGAAATAATATTGAATCCTCGTATATCTTCACAAGAAAAACACCCAAATATATTGTCAAAACTACCTACATAACTTCTGCCAAAAAAGATCCCTAGAGAAGAAAGAAGAGTTCTGAAACCTTGCCCATAAGAGCTTGAGGACTCCTTTCAAGTCAAGGAGCAACCAAATAATCCAATTTGAAATTAGAATAGCATCCACTTAAGGAATTTTTTATACTAAAAAATGATCGAGTCCTTAAGCTATATCTGATAATCATCATGTTAGGTATGGCTCATATCTAGAGAGTTGGAGTTTCTTGGTGAAGAGGTGTGTCTTCTGGTGAAAAGGAGTGTCTCTTGGTATAAAGGAGGTTGGGGGGAGCGAATGAGTGACTGTAATTTTATCTGTGGGTTTGTATATGTCTATATCACATAACCCTATGGGATGAAAATTGTAACNTATATATATATATATATATATATATATATATATATATATATAAGGTATTTTCATTGGTTAACTAACTAAATAAGTTTGGATATTTTTATAAATACTCAATTGTTAAATAAATAAATTTGAACATATCGGTCGATTCAATTTTATTCGCAAATAATATCATTTAAATGTCATGAATTAACTCGTTAATATGCTCGATAAATAATTTTTTTTTAATTTTATAAAAAAGATCGATTTAACGCTTATTATTAAAGTAAGTTAAAACTTAATTTATGAGTGTGAATAAACTCAATTAAAACTTAATTTAAATTTCATTTAAATTAAATTAAATTAAGTTAAAGTTTTAATTCAGAGTGCATAAAATAATATAAAACTAATTTGTTTACTTGTTTTTTATATTTTTTTTGTCAATTTATATGTATATTTTAATTATTCATTTAATACCTCATTCATTAAAAAAACTAATTTATTTTTAAAGTTCAACAAGTAGCTCATCTCTAAGCTTGATAAAGAAGGCTCTTTTGATTAGAATTACTGCCCATTATTTTGTTCGATAAGTCTTATTTGATTGGAAAATAAAAATGTGATAAGACTAATTTTAATTTTCTTAATAAATATTGTTTGGATAAAAAACAAAATAGCTTAATAATTTACTTTTTAATCTCATCGATAATGACTTAATTATCATCATATGACACAAACAATAACCAAACTCAAAAATATTATAAACAAGCTCAAGCTGGAACACAACCTCGAAAGTTTGATTTGAGCTCCAGCTCGCACACAACCCTGTTTGACTGACTCGGTTTGGTTTGTTTGCAATCCTACTAAAAATTTCCTTGAAATAATATTGAATCCTCATATATCTTCACAAGAAAAACACCCAAATATATTGTCAAAACTACCTATATAACTTCTGCCAAAAAAGATCCATAGAGAAGAAAGAAGAGTTCTGAAACCCCGCCCGTAAGAACTTGAGGACTCCTTTCAAGTCAAGGAGCAACCAAATCATCAAATTTGATATTGTAATAGAATCCACTAAAGGATTTTTTTATACTAAAAAATGATTGAGTCCTTAAGCCATCTATGGTAAGAAGAAGGGGAAATAAAATGTTGTTAAGATCCTTAATATGAGCAGGAATATTAACTTTAAATTTCTTTTTCCCACTATTTAATTTGATAGCCAAATGTATGTCATGAATTAATGCATCGAAAGCCATCCATGAATTCCTAAAAATTTTGTTGTTACTTTCCTTTCAAATGTAATGAGTTGTTATATGGACAATTAGTAAGAAAAAATTCTTACTAACATTCATGACAAGAGACTCGAAAAAAGAAAGAATATGTTGCATATTTTCACTTAATATAAAGAAGCTGTCGTTGCAAATACATCTTTTTAACAACACATGAGCAGAGTAGCATTAAAAATAAGTTATTTTGTGTCTCATTATGAGTAGGATAAAAGACACAAAAAAAATTCACCACAATATCTCTAGCCATCAAAATATCACAACTTTTAAGTCCATCGCATAAAATTTTCAAAAAATTGACAAAAAATTTAGTAGAATAACCCTTATACCAAATGTACTTGCACAAATTCATGAAGGGAAAATTTTCATATAAGAATTTGTAATTGTGCTTATGAGTATAAAAGGTTAAGCCTTTCCAAAGGCAAGAAAATTGCTATCATTATGCATAACATCACTAAGATGTAAAAAGGAGGTAAATCAAAGCAATTGAATATATTGTAACCAGAACTCTCCAAGAGAGATTGATCATTTATCCAAGAATAAAAAAGGAAGAGAAGATTATAATTATGATTAATTTGAAGCTATAAGAAAATTTTAATTTTAACAGTCACTTGACTTAAATCTTTCCAAAAAGCATAAATATGACTTATATGCTTGACTTATAAAGAATCATAGTAATCGATATACCATTAGCTTAACAGAATTAGAATTAAAATGCCTCAAGATTAATTTGGATTCACACATCATTTTAATGGTGTCAAGATTGTGTAGACTAAGGCCTCAACAAAATTTAGATCACGATGGCAAAAAGATAAGGTGATAGGAGCACCCTTGTCTCATACCAGAAAAACTGAAGAAACAATTCATTTCACTATTTAAAATGACAAAGAAACAAACGTTAGAAACACAAGCTTTAATCCACTGGATAAAGTTTGAAAGAAAGCCCAAGCTAGCCATCCTATCAAAGATAAATTGATATTTAACTATTAACATTGTCAAATGCCTTTTTAATATCTATTTGTTATGTAGGATGCTTCATTATTTTGCAACGTTGGTGGTTACTTAGCAAAGTGCTTTGTTACTCCGCAATTGACATTTTGAATCTGCACAAGGCTTCATTGCAATGAACAAGGAGTGGTTGATGATGGTCGATGGTGGCCAAAAAGCAGTGTTTGATGATGGTTCGTGGTTGCTGGAGCGGGAAGGGTTATCTAGAACTTCAGTGCAAAAATGATATGAAATTCTACTCATTGCGATCCTCCTCCATGCTAAGATCTTTTCTGGCTCAAGGTCTTGGTCCCTCTTCATGAAAGGGGGCATTGCTCTATTTTTAGAGTTTATCAGAGGTCTCCTTGCAGATAAGGAAGGAGTCTGGACCACTCCATCATACAACGTAAAGATATTCTATTGATCATATGATATTTTATGAACATGTGAGTGACTTAATGACAACAAAATTGAGTGACCTTGGACTAGTTGAACTCATCTCTTTGAGAAGCTCGATTTGACCATAAGTTTTTTAGATTTGAAATCTGTTTGATCTTCTAATTGGGCACCCAAAGCTTTCAAAAATGGTTAAATGACTTGATCTATTCTTGATTTCACTTGAATTGGACTAATTTTAGTGTCATTATGTCCATATTGTCAACTCACTCATCCGGACTGCAATTTCACTAAAATTGGAGTTCTAGATGATTTTTAATCGGAGTTAGAATATTTTTTTCTAAAAAAATTCTCCAAGATTCCTTATGATCGCCTCGAGATTTATGTCAAATGACAAATTTGTTGATGATGTATCAAGAACCATATGAAACATAGCCTAAGATGGGGTATTTAACATTAAGCTGAGTTTTGGAGCTTTCGTTCTTTGCCTCACTGTTGATGTTGAAACATATTAAAATGAAAAAAACCAATGGTACAAAGGAATTATACTAAATCTAGTAGATCTCTATCTATGAATGTACTTATTAACAACATTATGAATAATTAGAAAAATGATCGCTATTGATGGGTGTTGTGACTATTAAATGGACGGAACACTGAACTTCATTAAAGATAACATCTCGTGAAATGAATAATTCCTTAGTTTGAATGCATATAATTTATGTTCATTCATACCTAGAAGATAACTAATAAAATCACAAAATAATCACTATGTTTCACTATTAATCATATAAAACGATAATGAAGAACATTGCTGGAGTAGCTCAGTTGGTTAGAGCGTATGGCTGTTAACCATAAGGTCGAAGGTTCAAGCCCTTCCTCTAGCGGAAAGGACTCATTATTTTTCTTTTTAAAAAGTTAGTGTTTGTTGGCTCAATTTTTCTTAATTTTTTTAAATAGCTTTAGCGTGATTGCATTTATTTTGAGGTGAATTCAACATATTTATTTTGAGGTGAATTCTCATGTCTTATATTCGAAAAATTATTGCATACCAACATATTTTTTAATTTTTTTTTAAGTGGGGCCCACTGAAATATATCCTTACCCGTGATCTACTGTCAGGATCTGACGACGCATGTATCTCTGCATGCGATGTCCGTATGCAATAATTTTTTCTTAGATTCTAATCACATATTATCATTTTGAAATCTTTTCTGCAAAAAAAGTAAAATACACCTTTTATAAGATGACATATGTGAAAATTGAACAATAGGTGTTAAATATGTAAATAACAAGGGAATCATGTATGTAAATCTTTATTGGGACATTTACATACATACCACCAAATTCTTATGTATTTACATATCTAACAACTAAACTTTATTTTTTTCTTAATTGCAGCTAATTGCTTTCAATTAGTGCAACTTTTCAATTTTTTTGTGAGATAAAAAAAGAAAAAAAAACTTTATTTGAAATTGAATTATTAATTACATATTTTTAATAAATGATACGACCACAACAAATTTTCATCATTTGGCACGGATTTTGAGGAATAAAATCTATCAAGAAGCACTTTTATATAAAAAATATTCAAATCTCGATAAAAAATCATCCAAAGCTTCGACTTCAACAAACAAGACGGACCCGTGTAACCTAAATTAATCTAATTCAAGTAAAATCAAGCTCAGATGAAGCCATTAAATAGCTTTTGGAAGTTTTCCAAACGCATCGGGAAAATTAAACTTATGTTGAATCTAGCGAGTTCATAGTCGAATCGAGTGACTTAACAAGACGAATTCATATAGCTCAAGATCGCTCAATTACGACATCTTTAATACGCTCAAATGTTTATCAAATAATGTATGATTAAAGGAATCTTTCCGGACCGTCTGATCAAAATGATTTATATTTCAACATTAATCACACTCAGAACTTTATAATAGAGCCCCACTTTCATGAGAAAGGAAGAGAAGTTGAGCCTTGAGAAAGAGCTCGAAATTTTGAGTAGCGAAGGTCAAGCACCACTCGTACTGTTGTCAATCACCGATAACCACCGTCGACCATCTCTCGGCCTCCGCAAATTACTATTGGTTGCCGCCGTTCCTTACAACAAGCTCATCCGCACTCGATATTACAATTTGGAAGTTTTTATAACCCTATCCCATCTTCGGGACAAATAACTGTACTTGTAATATCCAATTTATTGTAGATTTTTTTAATTGGGCCAAACTCCGTTATTTTTAACTTATAATATTTCAGCTGATTGTTTTCTTTCATATCTGAGTGTATATTGAATTCTCATGCAATACTAAGACGATCAATTACTTTACCGCCGTAAATTTTCTAGCACACATCAATTAAACTTCAACTTAAATTAAGTCTATCACCATCCACAACGACATGTTTTTTTTTTTTAAATTTAATCTCAAACATTTAATAAAATCTGATTTTTTAAATTAGAACCAACATTTAAATATATAATTATGTGAGAAAAAAAAATTATCTGATATTCAGAACCAACTTTTATTTTATTTTTTATTTGATGCAATATATATTTTAAATTGATTGGGTCAAGACATGTCCAGGTTTGACGTATACAGTCTTATCTGGCATTTGACAAACAGCCCATAATATAAAATATAAGTTTTTTTAATTTAATAATAAAAAATGACAGCCAATCAAACAGCCAACGCAATGTCAAACTTGATTACAAATAGGGCTGTCAATTTGGCTCGTTGTTCGTAAACAACTCGTGTTCGGCTGG
>JXCR01148153.1:58908-117837 GCA_002079205.1 Phalaenopsis hybrid cultivar | reverse complement strand
AAAATAAAATAAAATGACATATGTTACATAACTACAGAGCCAGCTAGAACCCAGTGAAGTCAACTAAGGAAGAATATGACATATTTTCATCAGTTCCAGATATGTCCTGGAAGGTTTCCTTGCCAGTTTCTCTATGGGTAGAAAATGTAATTTTGGTATTTGCAAAGCCAGCCAATTCAAGCAGCTGCAGCCTGGTCTGCTTTGAATCCTCAAGCGGACCATCCCAACTCGTTTCTGTTAGAATTTCAATAAATTTCTCCACTTTGTCTTCGTCCATAAGAGTCGTGTTTTGTAAGAGGACCAGATATACTTGATCAGCTGCGGCTTTGCGTATCTGATCACTCGTACAGATGCATTAAGAATTAATGAGAGGCATAAGAGCAGAGATTCACATGCACACCACTCAACTCTTATACATTTTACATATCTAACACCTAATTTTCACACCTTGGTGTCATAAACTAAAACATGCAAGAATGAATGTTTAGCAACAAGATATGTAAATACATAAGAATTGGGTGGTATGCATGTAAATCTTGCTAAATATATTTGACAGGGAAATACAGAAGGGATCGCCAAATGGTAGAAGAAGATGAATCATTACAGACAATAGCGCATTCAAAAAAAGTTGAATTCCAACAAACACAAAATTGCAAATTGAAATCTGATCTTTATTCAATAAACAAAAGATTATCATTGCAGGCTTCAGCTACGTACTAATAGATTTCATTATCTCTGTTAATGTCTAGGTGGATACAGTGGTAACGCACAGGTCGCCTACTGATTCAACTAAAACCAGTAAAAGCATTTCCCTTGGATTTTTTAATTGAACGAGGCCTTCAAGAACTTTTCTTGAAACTCTTAAAACCAATTTACATAAAAACCAAGGTAAGTTTTATAAATCAATTAGTTTTTCTCGTTTAGTATAGTATGTATTTATGTACGTTGTATTTCTAGACAAAAACCAGCAAAAAATGATAATACAGAATACTCTAAAAATATCGTCAAACCACTGTTATTGGGTTTGTCGTTATACACTGAGAACCCAATGGGTACACGTCGAGCCACTACGTCCTCTTTAGACTTCTGGTGTGTTTGGGGTAGGGGTAGGAGCAGAGGGGCATTAATAGGGAAGTTTTATTTTAAACATAACTTACTAAATATAAAGCTAAAAAATATCAAATTACACATCTGATAATATATAGACATATCAATTAATTCAGAGGATTAAAAATAGAACTCAAATTCATTTAGTATAATATAATTGCATATTTAATCATAATTAAGACATAATTCAGCAGAAACAACAAATTTAATGAAAATAAATGAATTTTAGATTAAATTTCATACCGCAAATATCCACTCAAAGTTTGTATGACGAGCAAATTAAGTATTGATAATAAAATAAAATAATATTTAAAATTTCACCTACATGTATAAATGAAATAATTCAACCTATATATGAGAAAATCAATTCAAATAAATTTCCATACAAAATAATTTTCATAATATCAATTAGAAATAAAATTTAATCCACTTGCATTATGAATCCATTATTCTTGAAACCACTGGCAATACCTAATTAGTCAATTTATAATGAATTACTAAAGACAATCAAATTAGTCTTGGGATTATTTAGCTCCTCAGCTTAATCAATACACTAAGCTATAAAAAAGCCTTGGAGTTCTTGATTCTTCATTTGAGTCTTCTAGTCTTATACTACTTAGCTCATCACCCAAGTAACAATTGAATGGTCAGGAAAAGCAACCCCCTTTACATGTGAAACCTCCTTGATGTATAAATGAGGCGGCTAAAGAGTAATTTATCATGTGATAGATTATGTTTGTCTTAACAAATTTTCTTTAATACTTGGCACAAGTTAGAATTGGGGTAAAGACTTCCTATGGACACAGGCTCTCACAGTTAATTATCCCTCCAACTCGTGATGGAGCACCCATGAATAAGAAGACTATTTACAATCAATTTTTAAGGAATGGTTGGGGCAATCAAGATTTCACTATTTCATCATCACGGGCATACTAGTAGACGAAATTTATCAATGTTAGATGTCTATGAGGCATAAGGTCTAGGGAGCTTAATTAAAAATCACGGGTTGTCCCTTCTGAAGTATTCAAAGAAAACTTAGACGAAAATATATTAGACATGTTTTTGAGATGACGTTCAACTCACATAATGGAAGAAGGGTTTGTCATAATTATTTGAATGAATAGTTCATAAGAACAATTATGGCTGCTTGTGGTTCAGAGATATTGAACAAGACCAACAGCTCAAATCAATGTTCAACAACAACAACAACAACGAAAAAGCCTTAATCCCACTACGTGAGGTCGGCTACATGAATCCTTTTTCTCCATTGTGTCCTATTTAGTGTCATATTTTCATTTAGCTCTAATAAATTAAGATCAATTTTTATACAATAAGCCCAAGTCTTCCTAGGTCTACCTCTGCCTTTCTTAACATAAGTCGAATCTAAAACATCTATTCTCCTAATTGGATCATCAGATGGTCGACGCTTAATGCGACCAAACCATCTAAGACAACTTTCTCTAATTTTGTCCGTCACTGGAGCTACACCAACCCTATCACGAAATAAGCTCAAATTAATGTTGCGACTCATTTATTCAAGAATTTTAGCCTACTTCAAAGAAGAATGTGTATAACACGTGATTTCAGCAAGTACAATTCATTTTGACCAATGGACTTGTGAGAATGAAAGTTGATCCGAGTTAGGTTAGATTGGAGCTTATATCAACTGGAATACAAATTAATTAGGATGGAACTTATGTCCAACGGGTAACCAAATTACAATTTAGTCAGTGTTTTGTTTTTTTCCCGACTCAAAGTAATCAGGATGAGGCTTGCGTTCATTGGGAGGTTCATAATTGAGACTTACCGTGTTGAGAATGAGGAAATCCTAATGATACATTCTGTGAGACTTAACCCAAAATACCAGTAATATAAGGTAGTCTGTTTAACAAAAATGAAACTCACATCTATTGGAAGGCCCACTTATCTCATTTGGATACTTGATTTGTGTCTAATGTTTAAAATAACTTCATTTGAAATCTGGGGTTTATTGCACTAGTTATGAGTTTCTCACAAAATCAGGGCCTATGATACTAGCTTTCGACTTGCCCACACGTGTTGCTTGCTAGATCTTGGAATTGACCAAAACAATGATTCTTAAGATCTCGCTGCACATGCAAGGCCAATCTGGTTTTGGATCAAAGTAGCATGCAGTTTACAAAAATATCAAGGCAAATGCTTACAGGACAGTGGGATCAATTGAAGAATATAAAGACTCGACTTGAAACCTGGGCTTACCTGCCTAATCAAAGAAGTCAACATTTATCATATTATGCCAGAATGTCTAAGGGTATTATAATAATTTGGTTCATGAGAAGGCATTTTGGTGGTTTACGATTGGGTCCCCAAAGATTTACTAGAACCATTGAGTTGGGATCAGATCACTTAAAATTCCAGCATATACTTGTATATATTCAAATGTATTGAAAGTTTCATTGACATGCCAACCATCCAATGTATTGACTAGTTCATCGATTCACCGACCATCATTGATGTTTGTGCAACATTCATAAACGCTAGGTATGCCAATGAAGCATCACTACCCCTTCAAATACCTTTCAAATTATTTATAGTTGTAGCATATTTTTCGGGGACAATTAAAACACTCAGAATATTTTATGAATTTTCTATCCCGTATTCATTGAATGTATGGAATTGGCATAGTTAAGAAAGTTATATACTTTAGGTACCAGTTTCTTTAACAGATTTGGGGGCAATGCCACAATACAAAGCAAAGAGATTTACTAACAGCAGCTACTCTATAATTTAAACGTATACGTGTATATATATATATATATATAGATATGTGTGTATATATATATATATATATAAATTGTATGCACGGCTTAGCTTGAAATGAGATGGAATAAAAAGGTAGTCATTTCGTTTTGATTTAATCAACAGAAAGAGATTATTTACCAGTCATCTCATCAGCACGTTGACATGCATTTTGCTTAGCAACTGGATAATGATGGCTGCTATGAAGCTCAAAACTTTAGACAAGAAAGAAAAAGCTTCCATATAATCAAATCCCATTCTATGGGGCTGCGATGAGGGGATGTGAGCTGGCAGTGAGGCATGGGAATTTATTTATTTTATCTTTTATTTTTTATTTTTCTTTATATAATTTTAAATTTAATCATGTCTATAAATATTAATTTAATGTATTTTTTTGTGTATTCTCTCTCACAAAATTTTCATATATCACACACGCCTTGAACTTCATGTCATTGTCTCGAGCACTAACAAATTTTGCATTTTGTATCCATGCAAGAACCCGGGCAATATAAATGTTCATTTTATATATTTTTGATGTTTCAAACATGACGACATTATCCATTTTGTGAACGAATGATTTTTGGTGCATTTTTATGGTGGCGGTGTTTCAAACTAGATTTACATGATATCACATCCATAATCGACCATTTTTATTGTTGTTGACCGAATTGATTGCCGAAGAAGCTTTTAATAAATTTCCTACTATGGATAATTCAACACAATTTGTTTAACAAACTGTCAATATCTGGGAAGTTTTGACTACATTTCGCGCAATCCAAATCACATTAATGCAAGTCGCATTTGTTATATGTCGCCTTCAACCGACTTGCTTCAGTCGACTGGAGTTGCCAGTATGAAGATTAACAAAAGACCCACACCAATAAGGATATGGCATGTCTTTCCTGCTCAAATGATTTTGTTGTTAGATGACTCCAATGAAAAGAATAACTATGACAAGAGCCATCTAATTGGATGATTTGTCATAAAATGACATAATTAAATTACGTTTAAAGCTTGTGCTCTTAAGTTTCCCAATGAAGTAAATCCCCAAAACTGGTGAATTACAAAGTGCATGAGATAGGACTCAAAGGCCTACATTAATTAGAATTAACTTAAAATTATTCACTTAGATAATTTTTTTCCTAAAGTCTACAAGTTCAATGCGGATGGTGTAACTAATGGCTCGTGATTTTTTTTATTTCGATAAGGTCGTGGTTCAACTCCTTTCGAGTAGGTAGACTAAGGTGATCCAAGACAACTCAGGGTAGCAAATCACGAGATTTTGATCGGGCTCACTGTATTCCGCCCACCATCCACTGTATACTGACAATGGTAAATTTTCTCTTTTTAAAACTAGAAGTCTCGCATATATCCAGTTATAATAAAAAATTCTCACATGATTGAGAATAATAATTGCAGCTTGCAGCTAGGGGAAACTTGAAAACATTTTTCAAAATTCTTGCAACATGAGAGCAAAATTTCTAAGTAATTTTTTATCTAAGATATAGAAGAGCCAATCACAAATATTCGGAGCCCATAAATCTAGATGAGATTGTGTATAATGAAAATTTAAAATTTAAATTATTTCAAAAATAATAAAATTCACTAAAGTCAGCTCAAAATTCAACACTAAAATAATGTTTTTCAAGTTAACTCAAACTTATCTCAACAAAAACAATTTTTTTTAATTTTGTTCTGAATCAAACCCACCTAAACTAGACTGGTTATCAAATTTAAACTTTAGTAATAAGGTTTGAAACTTTACCTTCGGATATCGATGCCCAAGGAAATAAATTAACTGAGCTAGTGCACGACAATTTAAAGGCTCAGTAACAGATGCAACATATCCAAGAATTGAAATTCCCGTGTATAACTTGGTGAAATCCTTTGTTCCCTTCAACTCAACCGCCAGTGAATCTAGAAGTCCTGTGCAGAAATCTAGGGTGTGGCCCTGCAAAATCATAATTTGTGATCTGGCAAGTTAATTAGACTAAGCATAAAACAAATTGAATGAGTAAACATTTTCAGTAAGCAAGCCAAACGTGAACCCAAGAAATAAAGGCTAGAACAAATATAGAGATTAAATTGAAAGCAAGTTTGATAAAAAAGATATTAAAATTTTAGATATTGCAAGCCTAAGAAAGGAAAACCAATAAAACTCACATGCATTAAATTGCAATACTAACAATATCACAAAAGTTTCAGGTAGCATGCATAAATGTAAAGGGTGCTAAGATGATTGAAACATAAACAGCCAAACATGCTAACCTCCATATTTAGGAAGACCTTTCTGCTAAAGAGAATCTCGATAGTCTGCAAAGGCACAGAGTTTCTAAATAAGATAGCAGTAAACAAATTTACAACATAGGAATAACAAAAATCAATGCCAAGATAATTGTAATGATATACCAATTTAAACTCATGATTATTAATAGTAGAAAGAAAACACTTTAAATTAAGTCCCGTAGAAAAGTTATGAAAATAACATTCAACATGCAAATCTGATAGTTTTCCACTGAAATAAATTGCAGAAAGTATATTGAAGGATATTAGCTTTACGTAGATCTCAGTTGTAAAAACTTAAATGTAAGAAGTTATAAGAATTGTTTATTTCTTATCACATTCTGATGCAAATTAGGCATTACATATTTTCTATGGTCACTCTCTTGAGGCTCACTCATGCCTTCAAACTTATGCATGAGCCCCAGGTAAGTTTCATTTCAATATAATTCCATCATATTAGGCAAAAGCAAATTGAACCACTTTAGCATTTTGAGGGTTGCCTACGGTGCCTTTGTCACCCACCCTTGCACTTGGATAGCTCAACATGCTCAAACACACTTGGTGCACCATCATGTGTTTTGCCCCACCACTTCATTTTCACTACCCGCAGTTGGCCTCAACTCTGTTGCACTTAATGCTTTCGCTAAGCCCAAACTCACTCTTGTGTGTTCCCATGGTGCTAGTGCGTGCGTACATGGCTATATCACCTGATGGCACCTAGTCAGCCACCTTGAGCTATGACTATGCACTTTTCCCCACTAGTAGAGTTTTTCATATAAGGTCGCTTTCTTCCCGTGCTCTAGATACTTGCATCCCATTTCCCTGCTACTACTAGAGAGCGCCGCGGACCCTCTCTCTTGCTCGGAATTCCATAGAAGCCACCTCCCTCATTGGATTCTCCTAGGGTCACAAAGATTTCCTCTGATTCGATCCACATCATGAGCCAACAGTTCCTACTATTGCCAGGCTCCGTTAGTTCATATTTTTTCAGACCCCACATCTCTTGTTACTCACAATTTTCGTTCTTTTGCAAAAAAAAAAATAAAAAAAAAGTGGACCATCAAACTTGAGATTGCAACCCTCTCCTCCTGTCCACTTTTCATTTTCAACTAGAGTCAACTCCAACAAAATATAAGCAACCATTGTTATATTAGGCCGATCTAAGCTCATATTTTTTTTAGGATGAGAATACTAAGCTTGCTAGACAATTCAAACGTAGATTCCAACTACAAATCCCTATTAGACCTCACCTGGTTGTGACTATTCAATTAACATTATTGATCCTCATCACATCATTATAACATTATTATTAGATGCAAACTAACCAACCACTTCTATCCGCGTACCAACTATATTAGTGGTTTTCCGGCATATGCTCAATTTGTCGAAAAGAACACCCTCGGGCGACAACAACTACCAGCCCTAATTGGGACCGACTGGTTCAGCCTCCCTGCCGAACTGGCCCCTCCCCTTGCTAAGCCATGGGTGGTTCAGCCCAAGCAGCCCTGTGTCAACCTCCTGGGATTGAGGGAGCTTCAACTTCATTCGTCTAAGATTCTAATTTTTCATCTGCAATCTTAGCAGCACCCATATTCCACCGTCAGCTTACTGTCTCCCAAAGTAATTCAGAGCTGACTTGACTTGATCTGAAGTGGGGGTAACCTGAGACTCTTTAAACGATGGTGGCCATAGTGATAAGATGTCAATTGTGCTATTCTGCCAAGCTCTCTGTTGGGACCGCCTCATGTCTGGAATCAACATCTTAGTCCTATCATCCTTTATTGTCACCATAACTTTTTCCACTCATGCTTCTTTGTTGGCAAGGGTCCTTGTAATCTCAGACTCCGTAGAAGATAAAAGGATGATGCACTTCTCCTCCTTGGTGAACGAACAAGTGTTCCTGAATCCATCATGTTGAGTCCTACAGTCGAATTGCCACGTTCTGCCAACAGAAGGAGACATGCATCCATGTGCACCACGCCACACCACACCTGAGATTACAACTGGCCTCCAATCGAAACCCCACAAGGCACCTCCGGTCAATTCTGAACCCGTTCTTTTTCAGCCACATCAGAGAATTCGACCGAAAGTGACTCAGTCACGAGGGACAATTTTCCACAATCTATGTAGACACCACGTTCTTATTGCTCCCTCCATTGATGATGAGACTCAAAACTTCATGTTTATAGTGCAATTGATGTAGAATATATTGTGGCAAAGCTACTACGGATCCCTTGTATCCTCGGTCTGTAAGACCAGTCGAACCACCACTTTCATCCGGTGGAAGATGATATGCCTCGCCCTGTTCTTTAGTTGCCTCCTCGTTGCTAACCTCCTCCACTGTGCCCTGCTCGGCCAGGCAGTTGGAGGCGATATACCCAAATCTATCGCATCTAAAGCATTTTTTGGTGAGGATTGTAGTAGGCGTGTTATTCTTATCGGGTTTCTTCTCACTCGAAATGAATATGCCCTAATCCAAACCAGTTTTCTCGACTCTCTGAGGCGTGCTCCCGTTGCAATCTTCAACTGCGGGTGGCTTCCTAATTGGTGGTAGTTGCCTGCTCTATCTCTGATATCTCTACACGTATAAGACTAAGGTTTGGACATCTCCCTGTGTCCAATAGAGCTGCAGTTGCACGATGTTACTGATAGCAGGCTTTAGACCACCCAGATATCAGGCTATGGTATGTTCCTCTGACTCGACCGACTCATACTTCATTTGTAACTGGTCAAGCTGGGTTGTGAACTCCTCCACTGATAGATCTCTTTGTTGTAGGTGGTATAGTCTCAGGAACATATCCTGTCGGTAATGAAGAGGTAGGTATTTTCTTTGGGTCGTCTTACTCATCTTCTCCCACTTGGTAATTTTATCCTTGTCTTATCTCTTCCTCTCTCATTGCAAATTTTCCCACCACAAAAATGTGCTTTTTCTCAATTTGATGGCTAATTGTTTTACCCTTTTATATTTTGGCACCTCTTTGTACTTGAAGATTCTCTCAATCAACTACAACCATTTGATTAAGTCGTCGGGATTCATATCGCCATCAAGCTCTGGTAGATCTATCTTTGCTCCAAAGTCTGTGTCCTCCATATGTGGACTCATTTGATACTAGATTCCAAAACGTTGCGGTCTTTCTTCTTCATCAGTGAAATCCTCCTTATAGAATAGGATGAAATTCTCCTCTTTCGCCCCTTTGACTTTCCTTGTAATGATCAACGGTAATTTCCCCTTAGGTTTCATCCTCCATGTTTGTAAACCTCCGTTGAAGTCGATAGATTTCTCACTGTATCTCTTCATTGGTAAGCTCATACATGTATCTGCATGATATCAAGACTAGGGTTTAGCGTTGGGAGGTAAAAGAGCGTGTATGAGACTAATTGAAAATGATGAAAAAAAAATTAATTTGAGGTTGTTGATTTTGAAAATCAATAAGGAGAAGTTAGGGTTAGTTAAAAAATTTTCTATGATTTGAAAATATGAAAGAAAATTTTTGGGTTGAGGTGGCTTTGGTAGAGGCGAATGCTAGGAAACCCTAAAATTGGAATAGAGTTATACTAGCTCTGATACCAAATGATACCGAAGTTAACACAAACCACAATAAAAAAGAAAATATTATTGTCAAAATTCAAATAGGTTACCATGACGACTCTCCAAAATAGAAAATAGATAACAACAAACATAAAAAGACAACATAGAGTGCGGATGAGGGTGGCAGATGGCGGTTGAACAATAGTAGGGGTCGGATTGGAGGTGGTTGTGAGGACAGGAGGGTTGGAAGTGGGTTTGGCCAACAGTTGGAAAGCCAGTGAAAGGAATTGTGGTGGTTGCGGGTAGGTTAGAGTAGGCGGCAGTTTTGGGAGGATGGGAGGAGGTTACGGAAAACCTAGAAGGTGGTTGCCCCAAGGAAGGTTTGAGGGTTGCAGTAGACAACAAAACTGTTGTCTTTGGGGCAAACTGCAGCAAGTACGGTGATGACGACGACGACGGCGAGGGGCAGGTTGCGGGTGAGGAGAAGGACGGCTATAATCACTACCTAGTAGCAAGATACAACCAGAGCATTATTCGTCCTCGGATACAGCCCAGAAAGGAAAAAAAATGGGACATCTACAATTGTCCAAATAAAAATCTCAGCCAAAAAACTAAACCCCGACACAACAAACAACCTANTCTATAATCATATATATATATATATATATATATATATATATATATATGTAAATTGTATGCACGGCTTAGCTTGAAATGAGATGGAATAAAAAGGTAATCATTTAGTTTTGATTTAATCAACAGCAAGAGATTATTTACCAGTCATCTCATCAGCACGTTGTTTGCTTAGCAACTGGATAATGATGGCTGCTATGAAGCTCAAAACTTTAGACAAGAAAGAAAAAGCTTCCATATAATCAAATCCCATTCTATGGGGCTGCGATGAGCTGGCAGTGAGGCATGGGAATTTATTTATTTTATTTTTTATTTTTTATTTTTCTTTATATAATTTANATTTATTTATTTTATCTTTTATTTTTTATTTTTCTTTATATAATTTTAAATTTAATCATGTCTATAAATATTAATTTAATGTATTTTTTTGTGTATTCTCTCTCACAAAATTTTCATATATCACACACGCCTTGAACTTCATGTCATTGTCTCGAGCACTAACAAATTTTGCATTTTGTATCCATGCAAGGACCCGGGCAATATAAATGTTCATTTTATATATTTTTGATGTTTCAAACATGAGGACATTATCCATTTTGTGAACAAATGATTTTTGGTGCATTTTTATGGTGGCGGTGTTTCAAACTAGATTTACATGATATCACATCCGTAATCGACCATTTTTATTGTGGTTGACTGAATTGATTGCCGGAGAAGCTTTTAATAAATTTCCTACTATGGATAAATCAACACAATTTGTTTAACAAACTGTCAATATCTGGGAAGTTTTGACTACATTTAGCGCAATCCAAATCACATTAATGCAAGTCACATCTGTTATATGTCGCCTTCAACCGATTTGCTTGAGTCGACTGGAGTTGCTAGTATGAAGATTAACAAAAGACCCACACCAATAAGGATATGGCATGTCTTCCCTGCTCAAATGATTTTGTTGTTAGATGACTCCAATGAAAAGAATAACTATGACAAGAGCCATCTAATTGGATGATTTGTCATAAAATGACATAATTAAATTATGTTTAAAGCTTGTGCTCTTAAGTTTCCCAATGAAGTAAATCCCCAGAACTAGTGAATTACAAAGTGCATGAGATAGGGCTCAAAGGCCTATATTAATTAGAATTAACTTAAAATTATCCACTTAGATAAATTTTTTCCTAAAGTCTACAAGTTCAATGCGGATGGTGTAACTAATGGCTCATGAATTTTTTTATTTCGATAAGGTCGTGGTTCAACTCCTTTCGAGTAGGTAGACTAAGGTGATCCAAGACAACTCAGGGTAGCAAATCACGAGATTTTGATCGGGCTCACTGTATTCCGCCCACCATCCACTGTATACAGACAATGGTAAATTTTCTCTTTTTAAAACCAGAAGTCTCGCATATATCCAGTCATAATAAAAAATTCTCTCACATGATTGAGAATAATAATTGCAGCTTGCGGCTAGGAGAAACTTGAAAACATTTTTCAAAATTCTTGCAACATGAGAGCAAAATTTCTTAGTAATTTTTTATCTAAGATATAGAAGAGCCAATCACAAATATTCGGAGCCCATAAATCTAGATGAGATTGTGTATAATGAAAATTTAAAATTTAAATTATTTCAAAAATAATAAAATTCACTAAAGTCAGCTCAAAATTCAACACTAAAATAATGTTTTTCAAGTCAACTCAAACTTATCTCAACAAAAATAATTTTTTTTAATTTTGTTCTGAATCAAACCCACCTAAACTAGACTGGTTATCAACTAAAATTAAATTTTTTATTTTGTTCTGAATCAAACCCACCTAAACTAGACTGGTTATCAAATTTAAACTTTAGTAATAAGGTTTGAAACTTTACCTTCGGATATCGATGCCCAAGGAAATAAATTAACTGAGCTAGTGCACGACAATTTAAAGGCTCAGTAACAGATGCAACATATCCAAGAATTGAAATTCCCGTGTATAACTTGGTGAAATCCTTTGTTCCCTTCAACTCAACCGCCAGTGAATCTAGAAGTCCTGTGCAGAAATCCAGGGTGTGGCCCTGCAAAATCATAATTTGTGATCTGGCAAGTTAATTAGACTAAGCATAAAACAAATTGAATGAGTAAACATTTTCAGTAAGCAAGCCAAACGTGAACCCAAGAAATAAAGGCTAGAACAAATATAGAGATTAAATTGAAAGCAAGTTTGATAAAAAAGATATTAAAATTTTAGATATTGCAAGCCTAAGAAAGGAAAACCAATAAAACTCACATGCATTAAATTGCAATACTAACAATATCACAAAAGTTTCAGGTAGCATGCATAAATGTAAAGGGTGCTAAGATGATTGAAACATAAACAGCCAAACATGCTAACCTCCATATTTAGGAAGACCTTTCTGCTAAAGAGAATCTCGATAGTCTGCAAAGGCACAGAGTTTCTAAATAAGATAGCAGTAAACAAATTTACAACATAGGAATAACAAAAATCAATGCCAAGATAATTGTAATGATATACCAATTTAAACTCATGATTATTAATAGTAGAAAGAAAACACTTTAAATTAAGTCCCGTAGAAAAGTTATGAAAATAACATTCAACATGCAAATCTGATAGTTTTCCACTGAAATAAATTGCAGAAAGTATATTGAAGGATATTAGCTTTACGTAGATCTCAGTTGTAAAAACTTAAATGTAAGAAGTTATAAGAATTGTTTATTTCTTATCACATTCTGATGCAAATTAGGCATTACATATTTTCTATGGTCATTCTCTTGAGGCTCACTCATGCCTTCAAACTTATGCATGAGCCCCAGGTAAGTTTCATTTCAATATAATTCCATCATATTAGGCAAAAGCAAATTGAACCACTTTAGCATTTTGAGGGTTGCCTACGGTGCCTTTGCCGCCCATCCTTGCACTTGGATAGCTCAACACGCTCAAACACACTTGGTGCACCATCATGTGTTTTGCCCCACCACTTCATTTTCACTACCCGCAGTTGGCCTCAACTCTGTTGCACTTAATGCTTTCGCTAAGCCCAAACTCACTCTTGTGTGTTCCCATGGTGCTAGTGCGTGCGTACATGGCTATATCACATGATGGCACCTAGTCAGCCACCTTGAGCTATGACTACGCACTTTTCCCCACTAGTAGAATTTTTCATATTAGGTCGCTTTCTTCCCGTGCTCTAGATACTTGCATCCCATTTCACTGCTACTACTAGAGAGCGCCGCGGACCCTCTCTCTTGCTCGCAAATCCATAGAAACCACCTCCCTCATCGGATTCTCCTAGGGTCACAATGCTTTCCTTTGATTCGATCCACATCATGAGCCAACAGTTCCTACTATCGCCAGGCTCCGTTAGTTCATATTTTTTCAGACCCCACATCTCTTGCTACTCACAATTTTCGTTCGTTTGCAAAAAAAAAAATAAAAAAAAAGTGGATCATCAAACTTGAGATTGCAACCCTCTCCTCCTGTCCACTTTTCATTTTCAACTAGAGTCAACTCCAACAAAATATAAGCAACCATTGTTATATTAGGCCGATCTAAGCTCATATCTTTTAGGATGAGAATACTAAGCTTGCTAGACCATTCAAACATAGATTCCAACCACAAATCCCTATTAGACCTCACCTGGTTGGTGACTATTCAATTGGCATTATTGATCCTCATCACATCATTATAATATTATTATTAGATGCAAACTAACCAACCACTTCTATCGGCGTACCAACTATATTAGTGGTTTTCCGAAGCATATGCTCAATTTGTCGAAAAGAACACCCTCGGGCAACAACAACTACCAGCCCTAATTAGGACCGACTGGTTCAGCCTCCCTGCCGAACTGGCCCCTCCCCATGCTAAGCCATGGGCGGTTCAGCCCAAGCAGCCCTGTGTCAACCTCCTGGGATTGAGGAAGCTTCAACTTCATTTGTCTAAGATTCTAATTTTTCATCTGCAATCTTAGCAGCACCCAGATTCCACCGTCAGCTGTACTGTCTCCCAAAGTAATTTAGAGCTGACTTGACTTGATCTGAAGTGGGGGTAACCTGAGACTCTTTAAACGATGGTGACCATAGTGATAAGATGTCGATTGTGCTATTCTGCAAAGCTCTCTGTCGGGACCGCCTCGTGTCTGGAATCAACATCTCAGTCCTATCATCCTTTATTGTCACCATAACTGTTTCCACTCATGCTTCTTTGTTGGCAAGGGTCCTTGTGATCTCAGACTCCGTAGAAGATAAAAGGATGATGCACTTCTCCTCCTTGGTGAACGAACAAGTGTTCCTGAATCCATCATGTTGAGTCCTACAGTCGAATTGCCACGGTCTGCCAACAGAAGGAGACAGGCATCCATGTGCACCACGTCACACCACACCTGATATTACAGCTGGCTTCCAATCGAAACCCCACAAGGCACCTCCGGTCAATTCTGAACCCATTCTTTTTCAGCCACATCAGAGAATTCGACCGAAAGTGACTCAGTCACGAGGGACAATTTTCCACAATCTATGTAGACACCACGTTCTTGTTGCTCCCTCCATTGATGATGAGACTCAAAACTTCCTGTTTATAGTGCAACTGATGTAGAATATATTGTGGCAAAGCTACTACGGATCCCTTGTATCCTCGGTCTATAAGACCAGTCGAACCACCAGTTTCATCCGGTGGAAGATGATATGTCTCACACTATTCTTTAGTTGTCTCCTCGTTGCTAACCTCCTCCACTGTGCCCTGCTCGGCCAGGCAGTTGGAGGCGAGATATACCCAAATCCATCGCATCTAAAGATTTTCTGGTGAGGACTGTAGTAGGCGTGTTATTCTTATCGGGTTTCTTCTCACTCGAAATGAATATGCCCTAATCCAAACCAGTTTTCTCGACTCTCTGAGGCGTGCTCCCGTTGCAATCTTCAACTGCGGGTGGCTTCCTAATTGGTGGTAGTTGCCTGCTCTATCTCTGATATCTCTACACGTATAAGACTAAGGTTTGGACATCTCCCTGTGTCCAATAGAGCTGCAGTTGCACGATGTTACTGATAGCAGGCTTTAGACCACCCAGATATCAGGCTATGGTATGTTCCTCTGACTCGACCGACTCATACTTCATTTGTAACTGGTCAAGCTGGGTTGTGAACTCCTCCACTGATAGATCTCTTTGTTGTAGGTGGTATAGTCTCAGAAACATATCCTGTCGGTAATGAAGAGGTAGGTATTTTCTTTGGGTCGGCTTCCTCATCTTCTCCCACTTGGTAATTTTATCCTTGTCTTATCTCTTCCTCTCTCATTGCAAATTTTCCCACCACAAAAATGTGCTTTTTCTCAATTTGATGGCTAATTGTTTTACCCTTTTATATTTTGGCACCTCTTTTTACTTGAAGATTTTCTCAATCAACTACAACCATTTGATTAAGTCGTCAGGATTCATACGCCATCAAGCTCTGGTAGGTCTATCTTTGCTCCAAAGTTTGTGTCCTCCACATGTGGACTCATTTGATACTAGATTCCAAAACGTCGTCGTATTTCTTCTTCATCAATCAAATCCTCCCTATAGAATGGGATGAAATTCTCCTCTTTCGCCCCTTTGACTTTCCTTGTAATGATCAACGGTAATTTCCCCTTAGGTTTCATCCTCCATGTTTGTAAACCTCTGTTGAAGTCGACAGATTTCTCGCTGTATCTCTTCATTGGTAAGCTCATACATGTATCTCCATGATATCATGACTAGGGTTTAGCATTGGGAGGTGAAAGAGCGTGTATGAGACTAATTGAAAATGATGAAAAAAAAATTAATTTGGGGTTGTTGATTTTGAAAATCAATAAGGAGAAGTTAGGGTTAGTTCAAAAATTTTCTATGATTTGAAAATATGAAAGAAAATTTTTGGGTTGAGGTGGCTTTGGTAGAGGCGAATGCTAGGAAACCCTAAATTTGGAATAGAGTTATACTAGCTCTGATACCAAATGATACCGAAGTTAACACAAACCACAATCGAAAAGAAAATATTATTGTCAAAATTCAAATAGGTTACAATGACGACTCTCCAAAATAGAAAATAGATAACAACAAACATAAAAAGACAACATAGAGTGCGGATGAGGGTGGCAGATGGCGGTTGAATAATAGTAGGGGTCGGATTGGAGGTGGTTGTGAGGACAGGAGGAGGGTTGGAAGTGGGTTTGGCCAACAGTTGGAAAGCCAGTGAAAGGAATTGTGGTGGTTGCTGGTAGGTTAGAGTAGGCGGCAGTTTTGAGAGGATGGGAGGAGGTTACGGAAAACCTAGAAGGTGGTTGCCCCAAGGAAGGTTTGAGGGCTGCAGTAGACAACAAAACTGTTGTCTTTGGGGTGAACTGCAGCAAGTACGGTGACGGCGACGGCGACGGCGAGGGGCAGGTTGCGGGTGAGGAGAAGGACAGCGATAATCACTACCTAGGAGCAAGATACAACCAGAGCATTATTCGTCCTCGGATACAGCCCAGAAAGGAAAAAAATGGGACATCTGCGATTGTCCAAATAAAAATCTCAGCCAAAAACTAAACCCCGACACAATAAACAACCTATTTATAATAAAAAGATAACTACGAGGGGTCCCCCTTGGGTGGCAGCAACTCCCAACCCTAATTAGGGCCGACTGGTTCAGCCTTTGCTAAATCGGCACCCCCTTGCTGAAGCATGGGCAGGTTCAGCCCTAGTAACCCTGTGACAGTGGCACTCCTGTGTTTATGAAGATTGAGTCTTACAAAGACCTGAAACTCCATCTTCTCCTCCTCCCGCTCCGTCCTTGTGACACAGTTGCAATTAGAGCCAGCTGAGGAAGGCCATCCGGGGATTGGAGAGAAAACAGAGAAGCAAGCTCGAGATCTTACGTGCCCTAGTCACACTATAGTAGAAATTTCAAAGATCAGGCGATCTGCGAAGCCGAGGCAGATCGAGACTTACAATCTCGTGGTACAAACAGGACCCAGACTATGTGGGAAGTCATGAACGAGATTTCAGCATATATTACTTCGTCCATCGTGATTGAACCTATTCTTGGCATAATGGTGGTTAAGAAAATGGAGGTTTTGGAGGAAAAACTGGAGAAAGAGATGAGAAACATCATCTTTAAAATAAATGAGTGTTTTTCATCAATGAAGGGCCGATTAGAGCAAAGATTCAGAATCCTGGAAGAAATGATGAAGAATATCATAGAGATTCACATAAAATTGCACTGCCCGCAGCAGGATCAAACGATGACGGTAGGAATAGACACAAGCAACAACAACCGAAAGCGTTCGCACAACATCAGGGCAACGACGCTGCTTTAAGAAGATTGAGAGTTGCTGGAATGAACCAAGGAATCAGGAGTGAACACAAATGACATCACTTAAAAGAAATAAAGCAAGGTTCAGAGGTCTAGAACAAACGAAGGAGACACGATTAAGTGGAGTTGGGAGTGGATTCGAGCGGCAGCCTACAGAGAAATTGCACGACAACTGGAGGTTTGGAATAAGCGGAGCCAGGTAGAACAGGACAACATGCGATTCAGAGACGGAGAAGATTGCTATGCAGATTTTCAGCCTGGAACAGTGAACCACGGTGGTTGGTATCTCGAGAAAGGGCTGCCTCCAACTACACCAACACCTTTAGCTACGAAAGTTCTCTAATTGAAAGGGGATTCAATAGTAATGATGAGAACGGGACAGGTGAAAAAGAGATGGAGAGTTTGTAAGGAAGTGAATTAGACACTGTAGAAGTCAGGAGGGAGACAAGATTATAGTGCTTCACAATGACCCTAATTTGTGTGAGACTTTGGTGACACTCAAGACCATTGTGATAATAATTTAGGATGCATGACTGAGATTTTTGATTGAGTTGCATATCATGGTTGAAAAAATAAGAAGTGATGTGATTGGCAATAGCAATAATAACGTTGCGGAATCAACAAGGCGGGATGAGGGTGTTCCTTAATGGGGTGTAGGCCGATGAAGACAATGTAGACATAGTTGAGGTTGGTAGAAAATGATATAGTAAATGGAAGAGAGGAGATCAGTAATAAAGGACGAGAAGGAAATTTAACTTTTTTTTATCAAATTACTAAGTATAAACTAATAAATGATACATCTTTAATTATAAAATAGGGTTATAAAAGATAAAACTGAAATCAAACCTAACACTACACAATAATTCAAATTCAAAATATTATCCAGAAGGATAATTACTGTTAATTTTAATTAAAATAAATATCATCTGAATTTAAATGGCTGAAAAAATTCATCAGGCAGTTGAGGCTGATGCAGTCAAAATATTTTTGAATAACGATAAAAGGATATGAATAATAATAAATTATCTTCAAGCTTCAAAGGCAGACATCCCAAACATCTGATTATTGGTTCAATAAATAGAAGATTATGTTGGCTTGACTGGAAATTGAAGCATGAAAGAGTTAGGTTAAGCCGTTCATTGCATGCAAATCCATTGAGTGACAAACCTATCCAAGGGGTTTTAAAATCCACTCAAGGAATTCAGAAAATGAATCCATCGAGTGACAAACCTATCCAAGCGGTTTTGGTGGATGACTGCATATAAGTATAAACTTCGTTCAAGAGAATGCCTGGGAGTTGGGGCACAGCCTTAAAAAAGCTAAAAGATAATTTTGCAAAGCACTTCTATGGAAGAACTTAAATTTTTTAATAAAGAATGTTCAGTTTATGATATAACATAAAATCAAAATATGTTCGAAAGCTAAAATAATTATATAAAAAAATTTAGTGTAAATAAATAAAAATTAGTGGAAATACTAACTGAATTATAGAAGCTTCTTATTTTTAAATAAAATAATTATAACATCAAAATAAAATAATTATGATAATGACTTTTTGTATTCTATCCGATAAAATCAAAATAAAATAATTATAACATAATTTAGTGTAAATAAATAAAAATTAGTGGAAACTTCTTATTTTTCAGTTCCATAAATTGTTTAGCAGGAAATATCATAATGCATCTATCAATTATGTTCGAGTGCTACATGAAAGCATTTACAGAATTTCTACTATGATTATTGTCAGCGGTTATGGAAGCAAAATCAAAAGCAAATGCAAGAAACCTTACTATATATATAGAAGCTGTTTGGGATTAGTTTTTGTTTTAATTTTTTTAAATATTTTGATGTGAAATAAAAATATATATGATATATTGAAAATAAGTTATTTTTTAATTTATTTTTCTTAAATATTGCCAATTTATTCTGTGATTTAGAACAGGATAGTGGCGTCAAGAACAAAAGTGTTGGTGGACCAGATGAAGACGACATCAAACATGGAAATATGTTTGGCCATTATCATTTGTTGGGGTGTTCCGTAGCAGATGCAAGGTAGAAGGATAGCAACTGGCAGTGATTGTGGGTCTAATCGAAGTGGTTCACAAGGGTTGAGTGTTCTTAGAAACAACATGATCTGGGTTTCAAAACAAAAACAAAAACACTAATTAAAATACTAACTGATTTTTTTTTGTAAATTTTAAAAAACAAAAATTAAAAAATAGAAATTAAAAATTAAGTCAAACAGATCCCGAGATATGATATTCCAAGAAAAAGTGAAAAAAAAAAGCTTTGCCTTCCAAGCCAACCATGAATCAAGTAAATATATTATTATAACCACTAGTTGTGACATTCAAAAAGAGAATAAACTTTTGACTCATAATGCCAAGCAATACATAGCAAGAGTGGTGTGTGTGCCGTTAGAATTTCAGTACCTTCATAGTTGGCATAATTATTCTGTTGCATTTCTGATTGCTCTGAAGGACCCCAAGAAGATCAGTACTCAACATAAATTCTCTATTGTTAGAATTTTGAATTTTATAACCTTCTGAAACATCAATAAATTCTAGTAGAGCCTCTTTTGAAGCCTTGCTTAAGGACTCTTGCAATCCACCCACAGAGATGACATATCCTGATAGTAAAGATCTACTATAACAGCTAAACTGAAGCAGCTGAACAAATCGTGGGAAGGAAACTGTAGGATTCTGTTTTTCAAAGAATGGTCAGGAAGTTTTACCAAAAGATAAATCATTGTAGCCAATGAATGCCATTCAAATAAAAGGAATCAGAAAAAGGATCATGTCGCAAGAAGAAATAATAGGCATCACATTTCCTGCTCACAATTCATATCCTAAATGCAGACAGAATGGTGCTCTAAGAATATATATAAATATATAATAACATGTACAACAGAAAAGCAACAGCAATAAGAAGGGGAGCTTGAAACCGTGAAAGGTGCAGGAATGATTGTTAAACAGCATGTGCAGGAGTAATTTAAAAGAATTTAATGAATTAGAATAGAAAGAAGTGCAGTTTAAACATAGACAAAAAACTAAGGGCATGTTAGAGATAAATTTTGTTTTTTGTTTTTGCTTTTGTTTTTTCTATTTTGAATTTCCATATTTTCTTAGAAAACTATGCATTAAAGTCCTTTTCATTTTGATTTCCATCACAAGTAACACAAAATGTCCAAAATTAAGTGTTTCAAACCTTCAGAGTATTGGTGTGCTCTCCATGTATCTTGAAGTAGATCTGCATTAAAAACTCTATATTCAAAGGCATCAAAAATAAAATGAGAAAAAGTTCAAAATGGTCCCTGAACTAGTTATGTGAGAACATTTTAGTATAGACTATCTAATGTATCCAATTTAAACTTTTAACTACTCAAATTTAATTCAACATAGTCAATTGACTCCTCAGATCTTATCCAAAATAAAATAACATAGTGACTATTTTAGATCATATATCATGAGCCAATGGACTAAATTTAACACATTCATAGTCTGGAATTAAAATAACCCCATCTAAATAGTCTATAGACCATTTTAAATTTTTTTCTCTAAATCAAATTTAGTCTATTGCTAGCTTGAAAACTCATGATGGTAGAGTGAGGTCTTTACGTCTTTTGTTTGTATGAAGGTCTCAGTATATAGAAAAAAAATTAAAACTCATAAGAAACACCAGAGTTTTTTATGGAAAAAATTCAGAAACAAAAGAAATCATAGGGCTTGTGCAAAATAAATTGATTCATTATATGATTAAGGATTATGAAAGTTTCTTTCTTCCCCTAAATGAAAGAAAACATAATAAAAAAATTTAGAATACTAGCTTGGCCTCCTAAGATTTTTAGTTGATAAATTAGCAATTAGGATCAAAAGGTAGCAATTGAATGATAAAAGCAGACAACAACAAATGTGAGATGGCAAGTGAGCAACTATAATCAGGCAATAATGATCGGGCAATACCAATCAAGGAATGACGGGTCATGATGGTTCGATGATTATGGCTAATGACAATGATCATAGATGTTGATCGCCAGGCAAGGCTTTAAAGTACTTAAGTTCTCTAGCCTCTCTATAAATTCAACTAAGGCCCACTTCATGTAAGGAATGAGAGATTATTTACAAATTTCAAAAGTGACATTTTAATAAATTTAGGAAAAATATCAATAAATTGCATTAAACAAACTTGGTAGGATTTGAGCATCCATTTTGTGGTGGGCTTATCCCGGACATAGTAGAGTAAAGATTCTATTATGATAGTGTTAGACCGTTTTTCTAAATGACACATTTTGTTCCTTGCCACATAATCATGAAAGTGTTACACTTTTAAAAATTATACTTTAGGGAGATAATACATTTTCATGGCAAGCCCAGAACCATCATTTCAAATAAAGCTATGAAGTTTTGGGGCCATTTCTGAAGGATCATTCGGAGTAAGTACGATATAAAATTTTAGTACAGTTATTAGCAAAACCACAAACAAATGAACAAATAGAGGTTATAAATTATTGTTTGCTTAAGGGTGTTGTGGGAAAGAATATCAGACAGTGGGATTTATTTTTCCCTCTAGTGGAGTTTGCCAACAACCGTTCCACTAGTCAATTCGCAGGTAACAATACTTCAGAGATTATATAAAGGTATAATCCTTTCTCACCATTGGAATTTATGTCGATATTTTTAACTATTGAACTTAACATTGATGCAGATGTTAGAATCAAGGATATTCAGACCCTACATGAACATGTGAGGAAGAAATATACTAAACAAAATACTAAGTATCGAAAGCTAGCTAATAAGTCAAAAAAAGCTTTGCTTTTTAAGAAAGGTGAACCAGTGTGGATCAGATTGAAAGAGTAGTTTTCTGAAGGTTCAATTGAACTCAAGTCTAGAGTTGATGGCCCATTCAATATTATTAAGAAAATTAATGACAATGTCTACTAGATTGATTTACTAGAAGACTAACATCTAGGCTACTTTTAATATTTTTGATTTGTTGTCGTACTACAAGAAGTTGATACTTTCATAAAAGAAGGTGAAGCCTCCCTTACTCAGGGAGAGTGAAGTGGGACCTAAATTTCCTGCAAAAGTGTGAATTGACAAAGACGGTATTCCATCCAAGAGTTGTAGTGAGAAGATTTCTGCCTTTTTTGCCTTTGTCGTGTGGGCCCCTTATTAATATTATTTAAATTAGAATTAGGGCTTTAATTATGTCTTAGTATAAGTATATTGTTAAAACCTGATTTGGGACAATTTTGCATGATTTATGATATTTCGATATTTCTTTATCCATGTTTTCTATATTATATTGTTGTTATCTTTTGATTTCTCTATGGTGATGTGCTTGTAACCTGATTACATCAAGATAGTGATCACCCCTGGAAACTGGTGCCACTTGTTGTTTGACAGTGGAAAGCTGTTGTTTCCCACCACAGGACCTCTGTCCAGCCACTGGTTGCACTGGATTTCAGCCGCCATTATGCATCACTCTTCTGTTACCTATACGACTATCATCCCGATACCTCCCTCGATCTTTCCACACCATCCAGGAACCCTAGAATGGTGCCCATTTCAAACAAGAAAACAGAGATTATATGCAAACCTCGCCCTTCTTGAATTTGGACAGCCATCATGGAATAATACATCCATGGTAGTTAGTAGCCGATTGGAAGAACAATGAGAAGAGTTTACACTAAATCAAGTTCAATTGCTTCATCTGTTCAATCCCTCAAAAATAATGCACAATTCTAGTAGCCAGAATAAATTATATAGACTTATGGCTGGTAAATTCAAATGGATGTGTGAGGTATGAAGCAAAAGTTGACTTCTTTGGGCACAGGTGGCCACATTTTAACATTGTTACCTTACATGATGTAAAAGA
The DNA here is from genome assembly GCA_002079205.1 of Phalaenopsis hybrid cultivar. Taxonomy (NCBI): domain Eukaryota; kingdom Viridiplantae; phylum Streptophyta; class Magnoliopsida; order Asparagales; family Orchidaceae; genus Phalaenopsis; species Phalaenopsis hybrid cultivar. Next base: position 94,338 of record JXCR01148153.1, on the reverse strand, counting down.
TAGAAAAATCACTGACAAAGATGAACTTTCAAAAGGTGTGATGCTTAATCCAGATTAGGTAGCATTTACAGGCGAAGGTTAGAACTCATGTAGTCTAAGCATTTTGGTAGCAGGAAAGGTACAGTTTCATAGTCATCATAATGAAAAAAATCATAATTAACTTCAAGAGCTAAAATATAACAGACCATGATAAACTCACCTCCCATTTCAAATCTGTATCAAGAGGAATAACTTCTTCTAGTGTTTTCCTGTGAGGTATGCATGGAACAAAATGCTGAGGGCAATGTATTATCCTCTGGAGAATCCTAGCAGCTGCACCTCTTATTTTGTCCATCTTCTCAACAGCCTGCTTTGCTATGCCTTTTACTAAGTCGGTGGCAATTTTTTCATCAAACAAGGGGCATAACTGCTTGGAAGGAACTGACTCATCATACTTGCAGAGGATGTAGGTGCACCTCTCAAGCGCATCCATGGCAGCCTCTCGAACCCAGGAGCCCACATCTCCTCTGTTGTCGACTGCATAGTCATCAAGCGCATCGAAAAGGGTCCTCATCACATCATTCTTGATGAAAATATAAATAGAGCTTTCTTCTGTACTTTGATCACTAGAAGCTCTTGTTAGTGTTTCACACACAGTAACAAGCCCTTTTACAGCATTCACACGTGCTTCAGCGTCCGGATCATCAGGCTGATCCTACATTTTGAAAAGCAAATTATTACGCCAGAGAGATAACAGGATTTACCAAGAGAGAGAAGAAAATTCAGCAAGGATGAGCATGGTAAAATTTAGATTCTCTGCCTACCCGAAGCAGACAAGATTTGCATAGTTTTCTCAAGATTTTTGTCCATCTTGTAAAAAGGAATTCGTAAGGTAATATACCAAAAGCCAACGCGGCCCCTCTTCTTGCTGCAACATTAGGATCATCAAGAAGTTCTAGGAATGTTGAAACAATCCCATTGGGAACCTTTTCATTAACAGAAACAAGATAAGCTTGAACAAAGTTCCTTAGTGCATCAACAGCAGCGTTCTGGACATCAAAATCTAATTAATCACAAACAGTTAATGAAGATAAAAGTATTGGAGCACAATGCAGCCCATTATGGCTAGTAGTTGAGAGCTTTTTCTCCAACCACAAGATCCTGAGTTCAAGGCCCAACACAAACGGGCGCTTGTCCAAGTTAAAAATAAAAGTATTGAAGCAGACAAAATAAAGCTAACAGTAATGATATCTATTATCATGGCCCCCAAATGCTATAGATATGAACTTCAAAAGCAGGAAAAAAATACCTGTATTTGTGAATTGGGGTGCTTTAAATTGTCTGTTAAAGTTTCAAGTAAAATCTTCTTTGTTTTATCATTTAAGGATATTGCTGAACTAGAGATGCAATCAATGAGCTTAGATACAGCAGAACGCATGATCTCTCCTCCCTTCCCCCGATAAAGGCGAGCTTTTTCAATAGAAGGAACAATACCTGCTACCTTTTGCTGCTTTTCTGTTCATGATGAAAAGAGAAAGAAAGGTAAAAGTTTGCCCAAACCAAAATGTTTGCATCATTATAACACAAATAACATTTTCAATTAAAATAAAATTATAACAGTAAAAAGTACATCACATAACAACCAGCATTTTTATTAAAGAAAATTACTAAGCAGAACAAGAGGCTGTTTAACATGCCAACGAGCCAAATCTCTTGGCTAACTGCATACTAACCCATCGAAAAATGAAATTTACATTCATGCAGAGCCAAGACAAGTTCTCCAACAGCCAATGTTGCACCATGGCGTGTGCAGAGATCCACAGAGAGAGTGAAAGGAATTAATCTCTCAAGGACAGATCCTGCAAAATAGTCAGGGTCATATTTTGCAAGAGCAGAAATAGCCCGTGCAGCTAGTTCCCTCAGGCTTCTATCCTGAAACATGAATAAAGATGCATTCAATAACTATTATAGATACCAAAACGAGCTTGACAGCTGGGAATACTTTAGCATCAGAAGTCATGTATTGGCAAAAATAATTAGAAAAGTACAAGTAAAAAAATTTGCAAACATCAAAAAAGCTAAATCCACTTCGGACTGCTAGTTATAACTTAATCAGAAACACATGTGCCCAAAGAAAGTGACATGCGAAGATGGCACATACAAATTTAATAGAGAACAACAAAGAAATGCATATTAAGCATATTATAGTGGCTTACTGGAAATAATTGGAATACTTGCAAGAAAAAGAAACCAAGTGTAAATAAATGCAAAGAAATGTTCAAAAAATACTTCAACAATTTCATGCCATATGATAAAATAGAGACCAAAACTAAATGAGAATCATTCACAGGTAAAGAGGACATCCTAACTGACGCGGGGCTCGGCATGAGGACCGACCGGTCCTCAAGGGATGGCGGCTGCCTCCCCTCCTTCCTCTTCCCTCCCTTCCTTTTTCCCTCCTTTCAATCTTTTTATATTTTTCTCCCTAGGCCTTTCCTAGTTTAAATCCTTTCCTAAAATCTGAAATCCTTTTATTAAAAGCCTTTTCAAAAATCTGAGAACCTGATTATATTTTATTATCCTTTCTTATTTGAAGTGTTTCCTAAAATAATTCTAGCTACTTTATAAATAAGAGACAATGTGCTTAGAGTTAGGGGTCTTGTTTTGATATCTGAATTCAGGTTTTGGCCTTGGTATTTTCCCTTCAAGGGTTGTATCCAGCATCGAGGTAGTGCTCCGGTTGTCCTTCGTCCGAGGTGGTGATCATCTCCACGGGTGGTGCTCTGACTGTAGCTCGATCCCGTTGAGATATTTATGTATTTGTCCACTCTTCCCGCTACTGCTCCTTGAATCCAGACCAGCAGCTTTCAGACTCCCCCTGCACCCTTGCAGGCCGCTGTCCAGCCTCCTCCTTGCCCCAACCAGTTGCAGCCCAGCTTGCTGGATGGGGGCTGCTTCTTCCTCCCTCCAACCTGCTGCCAGCCTTCTCCCAACAAGGCCGCAGCTCTCCATACTCCTCCCAGCAGACTGCCACTGCTCCCTGCACCCTTGCAGGCCACCACCCAGCCTCCTACCTGCCCTCAACCAGCTGCAGCCCAGCTTCCATCTTCCTCCAACCTGTTGCCAACCTTCCCCCATCAAGGCCACAGCTCTCCATACTCCTCCCAGCAAGCTGCCGCAGCTCCCTGCCCCTACAGGCTGCCTTCATGCCCCCGCAGGCCGTCTCCTTGCTCCCGCAGGCCACCACTTTTGCTCCCTGCCCCGCAGGCCATCTCCCTTCCACCCTGCCTCCTGCAGTCCTCAAGTCTCTGCCCACCAAATTTCCTGCTCGTCAAGTTTGTTTTTTGTCCTAGTTGTGTTGTATGTTTGCTTGTAACCTGCACCGTTGCTTTGGGTGGTTGTTCTCTATACTTTGAGTATACATTGCAACCTCATTTAGAGTCAATAATAATATTCGCATTTTAGAGTCGTGGTTTAGGTCAACTCCGATATCACTAATTTCCATAATTGTAACAATTTGGTATAAATCAATGTTTAGCTTGTATATTAATCATCCATCAATATATGGTCAATGAAAAACTATATAAGACCGTTGATTCAGGTACAATAGAACTGTGGACCATTCAACAATGCAGTCAAAACATAAAACTAATGAAATAAAACAAGTTTAAAGAGCACGAAAAAGAAGGCTAGAGTGAAGTGATCCTTCGTCTGACCATCTTTAAAATACTCATTGGCAGCGGCAATTCTTGGAACAGAACTTCATATACCAAAACTAAAAACAAAAATGACTTCCATGCATTCAGTTTATTGCATTTTTCCAGCACCCAAACTTTCAAACTCTCAGTAAGTTCATCAGATTCAATCGTATTACAATATGTGGGAACTTGTGGACCTGTGGAGTGCTCTTTGGGGGGCTGTGTTTCTTCAATTTAACAAATGAAAGAACACTATGAATAAAGAACTATGATTAAAGAGGATAGAGCTTAATGCAAGGAATGGGAAAAGAACGATACAGATTACAATTAAAATTAAAATGAACATCCCCAAACTTTCAAACTCTTTGTAAGTTCATCAGATTCAATCGTGTTGCGATATGTGGGAACTTGTGGACTTGTGGAGTGCTCTTTGGGGGGCTGTTTTTCTTCAATTTAAGCAACGAAAGAACACTATGAATAAATAACTATGATTAAAGAGGATAGAGCTCAATGCAAGAAATGGGAATAAAATGATACAGATTACAATTAAAATTAAGATGAACATCTAAAAGAGGTATATATAAATATATATAGACACTTCTTCAATTAAATTGATCTTTTAAGTTTATAATGTACATAATTCTTTTAGAATGATCTTAATATGCTAAGAAACTTTTGTAAACCACCAGAGCTGGTTCATAGCACGAAAGTTAGGTTTTGAATACAAGTAATATGAGTGTTTAACTGTTAGGTCCAGTTATGTTCCTTAAAGGTTAATTGCATATGAAATATGGTAACTTGAAAAAAAGCATAAAATAAAATACCCAATGAAATATTTTGCGGCTTAGCAACTCTTCAGCAAAAGAATATAGATATTCCTTATATTGTGCCATCTTGACAGCAATATTAAGGTAAGAATTTGCTCGGGAGGCAAGAGAGAAATAGTCTGCTGAGCTGACAATGTCAATGCCATGGGGAAAGTCGCCCTGCCTCCCAATATTTTCTTGAACAGCAGCTGAAGCAGCTCTTCTACAGTTAACCTAGGATCCATCATAAAGGAAATTCAATATATATTATTGTAAAAAAAAACTTACAATAGGAACTGAAAGAATATTGCTTTAGCATTCCGGAAAAAGAAAAAAAAGAGAATATATAGTGCACAATCTTATGTATTTACATGTCCCACGCCTAAACTTTCATATTTACGTACATGGTACTTTAGTGCTATAGACCAATGCAAGAAAAATTCTGATTCCTTTTTAAAAAGCAATAATAGCACTATTTTGTATGTGACATTAAAGATTTGAGGGTTGTTTGTAAATATGAGAGTATATGTGTGTGATATGTAAATACATGAGAATTGTGTGCTATGTATGTAAATGCCCAGGATAAATAAAATAAAATAAAAAATAAAAAATCACAACCCCTACTGATGACATGGGATCACCTCACGGTCATAACAAGCAACTGTTAGAAGATGTGGGACAAGCTGCTCTAGAATATCCCTCATATCTGAGTAATTGTATGCCCGACCAAATGCCCAACAAACATATGCAGCAGCATCACGTACATGCGAACCAATGCTATGTGGACCTCTTCTGATATCATAATGCAAGGCCTGAAGAGAAATATCTGTTTATCAAATTGAAAATTCAAAAACGTGCCAGATATTTAATTTTTTTAATCTGGCATGCATAAAATATGCAAATAAGTTGTTAATGGATAAAAAAATGCAATTTTCAAAAAACAAGCATGCATTATTGCAATAAATATAAAAAATCTTACCATATTTTGATGCAAGGCATCAAATTTGCTGGCACAAAATAACAAATGAAGCGAATGTAAGGACATGCAAAGAATAGAACTCTACGAGTAGCTCTACAAGACCGAACACTGAAGGAGTATTGCTGATTTCAAACTAATGTTTAGGTTTCACGCATCATTTTTAGTTTGGCAGAAGCCTTCCATCCTTGTGAAGGTAGGCTTGTGATAGGAACGAAAAAAGTTTCCGATAGTATTAGGGCAGAACTAATTAAATATATTCCGCTGGTATCAAATCAAAGTGATACAATCTTATATACATAACAGATTAACACCTACAATTCAAAAGGTATGATATCTCTCAAAACATAACCCTAGGATTCAAGGCAACAATCACATATAACATAACCCTAAATATATTAAGATCTATATATACTCCACAATAATAACTAAAAAAAGACTAAATTGCCCTTTTAGTCTTGTGTCTACATTAGTTTTCAAATTATTTGATGCTTGAGCAGGTGCCGGTCTAACATTGCTCTGCTCCCAACAAGACACACTATCCTTAGAGTGAAAGAGAGGAAACTGTTGCCGGATCAAGTCATATGGCTCCCAAGTGATATCATAATCTGACAATTATTTCCATTTAATCAACAATTTTTTTTCACCTATCGATTTTTGGCGCACCTTTTTTAACTCAAGTGTCTCCAAGAGAACTTCCATATCTCCATCCTCTCCTCAAAAGTGCCCAATGCATAAAATTTAACCTATTAGTGTAACCATATTCTTGTTGTGCATAATTCCTCCCAATATTCGATCAATTGCAGTACCCTTAGTAGCTCCCACTAACGGAGCTCAACTGATTGACTGCCTTGGACGACATAAGAATTGCATTAGACAATGGACCTGTCCATAAATATTGTAGCAATTCATTTGCTTGAATACTTCTAAATTCATCATCAACCTACTTATAGTTAGTTCCATACAAGTGAAGTCTCTTGATGCTCAAAGTGACGCCTAGGAGTTCTTTATGTGAAATACTCGAACCCAATCCATGTTAAGATATTCTGACATTGTAGTCATCTACTCTCCATCTGTAAGAAGCAAAAAATTTTCATTTTCTGCTATCAGCCACATTGTATTCCCTCAAATTATCATCTACGACGCTTCTATTACTTACACTAAGAACAACAATGTTGTTTTTGGATCATTGCAAAATGTTGGCAACGGATCTTTTAAGTCTATGTGAAGCTTAAGCTCCATCACCTTAGTTTGATCGCCTCTTCTTCTACCAAAAGTTTTAACGAGCTTTGTTAAGATTGAACTGAAACCTTGAGGGTAGCAGTATGGGTGAACGCTTATGAGAGAAAGCCCCGATTTTAGGTCATTGGATGCCCGTGTTCCCTCAGAGGTAGCAATCCAAATGACAACTAATAAATTTCTGCAAATTATTGTAGGAGCGGTTAAATCGATGTCAAAATCTTTGTCAACTTTATAGGCAAGCATTCAGTCAATTTAAATGGTTCATTTTTAAATTGGGCAAACCGATTTCAACTAAAATCCAAAATCCAAAATCCAAAATCCAAAGTACCAAACAAAATAATATTTTCATAAAATCAAATTAGTCAAACCAAAGTTTAATTCGGCCTACACGGTACATTTTTAGATAAACCAAAATATAGTTTAAAAGTATAAGGATATGATGATAACGAGTGCAAAAGAAAATTACTGAGTGAGAATTATGTAATGTTGATCACTAGAAAATTTACTTCTAAACATTTCAAAGAAGATTTACTTAAAAAAATCAGTTTTCGGCTCATTCAATTAAATAATAAGTAAAACTGAACCGTAAAATGAAATCCAAACTTTAACATTTTTAAAACCATAACCGAATTTTTTTAAAACCAAAAAGAATCAACAAAACTGACTTTGATATGGTTCAATTTTTCGGTTTAAAACAAATAATGCATATCCTTGGCCAAATTCATGTCATGTGTCTCTTCCATGTAATGCAAGTTGGTCGAGAATTTCAACTTTGCTTCCTGTATTGCCCTGACCATGGTCTTGAGTATCATCAATGTCTTGCACAAACTAGGACCATCACGAAGCACTACCGTCTCATCTCTTTCCTGAGTTTCCAATTCATCTTAATCTGCCCTAAAGATTGCAACCATTAACCACCCAATATCAGATCAATGCTCCCTACATCCAAGGGAAAAAATCCTTTATCGCCTAAATACCTTGCAGCGTTAAAACCACCCTTTACAAAGTCCCGTGCTCTTCTCCACCTATCTCATCTACATTATGACTCTAAAATTTTTTGCATCAATCATCTCAAGTCTCAATCGCTTCACTACTCGAGTACAGATGAAGTTGTGAGTGGCCCTACTATCAACAAACACCATAAGTCCTCTCTGATTTGTCCCCGAAGTTTCATAGTATGGTTCGATGTTAACCCCACCACCGAGTTTAATGAGATTTCTGCCACATCCAAGTGAGTGCGTTCCTCCATCTCCTACACCATAACCTCATATGTTTTTTTTCATCCCCTAATTCCTCTTTGTCATGCACTATAAATACTTGTCAGGTCCAATCCTTGCAATTGGTCCCGAGGCAAACTTCTCATCACACCGAAAACATAACTTCTTGGCTTGCTTCTCCTGAATCTCTATCTCTGTAAGGCATTCGAATGTTGTCCCTGATAATGGCTCATTATTCCCATCCCATGGAGCCTCCTACTAAAAAAAATCTCATTGTTTGAGTTTTTGGTAACATCATTGTAACATTTCGGTAGACCGCTCCACTTATGTTGCTACTATTAGCCTATTCTATGGCATTTTTATCTTCAACCAATTGTGTTAATTCCATAGTTTTCCCCAATCATCGCAATCTCAACAGACAAAACGCTACTCAAATCTCTAACTTCACCTCATTCATAATGTTTCTTTCCAACACTACTTCTGATATCCCTCTCAAATACTCTGATAGCATATCAAATTTCTCATTATAATTCATGACAGACCCTTTTTGAACCAATGCAATAACTGCTCATGTAAAATTCACTTCTTGTGTGGTTCTGAAAAGCTCCAACATTCGATCTTTGAATTCTTTCCATGTTCGATTGGTTGAAATTGTTTTCTCAATTGATACCACACAAGAGCCTTGTCTTCCAAACATAGGGCCTTCACCATCAATTGCTCTTTTTTCGTCAGCCCATTAACAATAAAGTATCTCTCACACAATAAACTCAACCATAGACACCCTCTCCTTCAAATATCGACATCTTCAGCTTCATTATACATGGATCTCCTCCCCAATTTCTTCGACGAAGTTCCTTCCACCCATGAAGCGGGGGTTGAGTTCATTTCCTTGACTCATATTGATTTCCCATCTTCCATAAATCTGGTTTGCCCCATAATAAGATTGCCCGTCCTAATACCGGAGTTAACTCAACCGAAGCCGACTAAAACAAATTTTATTACATAGGAGATAACTCGGATACAATCAAGTCTCCAACCATAATAAAAATAAGACTAGCAACAACAAAGGAAGGTCGGGAACATCGAAGAAGAGGCGGGTGTTGACCGGTGGCCGGAAGGGATGCCAGTGGTTGGCGGTGGCGTTGAAGGCAGCAACAGGTGTGGGTGGCTGGTGGAAGGTGAATGGAAGCAGGCATCGGCGGCGCTAAGGGTAGGAACAAGTGTGGGCGACTGCTGAAAAGAGAATGACAGTAAATCGTGGCTGGCTAGAGGGAGTAGTAGGTGGTGGCTGGCAATCAGAAGAGNGCGACTGCTGAAAAGAGAATGACAGTAAATCGTGGCTGGCTAGAGGGAGTAGTAGGTGGTGGCTGGCAATCAGAAGAGTAGCTGGCGTGGACGAGCCGCTAATGGGGCGCTTGAGGGAAGACCAAATGTTGGCAGACCGGCTGAAGGGTGTTGTAGGTGATCTGTGGGCCGCTGGTTGAACCGTTTGTTGAAAGTTGATCGGTGAGGCAGGCGTACTGCTAGAAGGGAATCAAAGGAAGCAACAGGGTCGGCAACCTTCTATGAGAAATAAAAAGTGACTGACAGCAATGAGAGGAGCCGGACAAGCTGCTGGGAGGTTCTGCAGAGGGTGGACAACGACTGGAAAGGATCTGGCAGGAGCAGCAAGGCTAGTGGCTGTTGGAAGACGTGGAGTTGGTCGGTGGCTTGCCTGGAAGGGCAGAGAGGAGTCGATGGTAGTGGGAGAGTGGGGGAAACGATGGAGAAAGTCACCACTACGTACGAGTTATAACCGGAGCACCCTCTCATCGTCGAATGGTAGACTGAATTACAAATCTGTTGTAGGAGAACTTGGCTTGAGCAAATTGCATCTGTATACAATCTCGAACGGGGTATGTATGGTAGTCTGACTCACAAATTTGTTGCAGGCGAACTCGGCTTGAGCAAAATTGAGATCCCACTACTTGATACTCTTTCCCATGAAGCATCTTAGGAAGTTTCCTAGGCTCCTCTTTACTATTTCAGTCTGACCTTCTGTTCATAGATGAGCTGCAAAATTGAATTGGAGCTTGGTGTCTATCTTCCCCCACAAGGTCATCCAGAAGTGATTCAGAAATTTGACTTCTCTATCAAAAGTAATGGCCTTGGGAATCTCATGTAGCCTTACGATCTCCCAAAAATATAAATCGACAATATAACATGCATCCAATGTCCTGTGGCAAGGAACGAAATGCGCCATCTTCGAGAAGTGGTCCACTACAACAATCACGAAGTCCTTGTTCCTTTGCGTCCTCAGAAGGCCCACCACGAAGTCCATACAAACGTCCACCCACGGTGCCTCAGGTTATGGAAATGGAGTGTACAACCCCATATTCTGCTCTATCGTCTTTGCTAGATGACAATTCCTACACTACACGACGTTTCGCTCCACATCTCGTGTCAATCGAGACCAAAAGAAATGCTCTCTCACGAGAGTGAGAATTTTGTCCCTGCCAAACTGTCATGCTAATCTCCATTGTGGCTCTTCTTAACAATGGTCTCTCTTAGCAAACACCTGAGAATGTGCAGCTAACTCTAGTGGAATAAGTAGCAATCTGCTTGATAATATTGCCCCCATCAGTTTCTCTTGACATTGTTCCCAAATTTTCTTGAAGCCCTCGTTTGCATTGTACAAATCTTTTACGACCTCAAACCTATAACTCGTGTCTGCATTGTTGTGATCAGCACGTGGCGACGACCCAGCACGTCTGCTACCCAGTTTTGGCTTCCCGCTTCGTGCTTAAGCACGACTTTGGAATGACGCTAGAAATTCAACCAATGTGGCGTGTCGGCCTTTTAAATTGCTTGACAGTTGAGAACTTTTAAGGTCTTGTGATCCATAAATACTAGAACTTGCTAGACAACAGGTAATGACTCTAGTGCTCCAGAGCTCGTACAATGACATAAAATTCCTTGTCATATGTTAAGTATTTCCTCCTGGATTCATTCAGTTATTCACTGATGTAGGCAACGGGATGACCCCCCTGGCTCAGCATTGCTTCTGTTCCCGCGATAGATTCATCACACTCTACCTCGAAGGGTTGGTTAAATTCCGGTAAGACTAGCACAAGCGCCTAAGTCGCTTTCTCCTTCAAGGTGTCGAAGCTGAACCTAGCTACCATTGTCCATGTGAATTCATTCCTTTTTAAAGTTTCTATCAGAGGGGAGGTGATAGAGCTGAAATTCCTGATGAATCTCTGATAGAACGATGCTAGCACCATAAACCGCCTAAGCTCAGTGAACAATTGTAGTGCAGTTCAGCTTATGATGGCTTCAATATTTGTAGTGTCCATTTGAATGCTTGCACTTGTCATGAAATACACCAAAAAGTATACTCTGTCTGTCATAAAATGGTACTTCTTTGAATGGGCATAAAGTTGCTCTACTCGCAATACCTCGATCACTGCCAGCGGCTGTTGTAAGCGCTCCTCCTCAGATCTGTTATATACCAGAATGTCGTCAAAGTAGAATACCACAAATTTCCCAATGTGGGGACGGAGTACCTGGTTCAGCAACCTCATAAAAGTGTTTGGCGTGTTTTACAAGCCAAAGGGGATCACCATCCACTCATATAACCCATACCCTGTTTTGAAAGTGATCTTCTACTCATCTTCTAGCCTCATCTGTATCTAGTCGTACGCATTGTATAAATCGATCTTGGAGAAGAGGATGGCTTCGTGCAACTGGTCCAACAAATCATCGGGGGCAATGTATGGGGAACCAATAATTTTGTTGACAGTCCTGATGTCAATGCACATTCTCCACTCCCGTCTTTCTTTGAGTACCATTAAAGCAGGGACAACATAGGGGATAGTACTTTCTCTAACTAACCCTCCCGCGACGAGATCCTGCACCTGTCGTTGTAACCTCACACTCTGTCGGACTTGGCCTATAGGCTGGTTGATTCAGCAAAATAGATCCTGCTATTAGATCCAAGGCATGATGAATATCCCACAATGGCGGCGATCCCTCGGGAAAGCTGTCGGTCAGCACATCCTGGAAGTCAGTGTAGAAGTGGCCGGAGCGATGCTGGTATTACATTCTCCATCTCCATCCTCTTGAGTAGGACTAAGGCTAATGTTATTGGCACAAATCGAATTGGCTGCAAAAAAGTGTCTATTGAGACTAATGCTTCCTCTGTGCTCCTACTCTAATCTCCTTAACAGGTAACGATACGATGCGCTTCCCGTTCTTTTTGAAAATATAGTCATTCTTGAAACCGTCATGCTAAGCCTTGAGGTCGAACTGTCACAACCTCCCCAATAGAATATGACATGCGTCCATCGGAACCATGTCACATCATACCTGCTCATGTAACTGATCGCCAATTGAGAACTCAACTAGGTAGTGCTGGTCCACTTGTATCTCATTTCCCCTTTTGAGTTAGGTTAGGGAAAAGGACTGAGGATGTTTGTGTGTGGCTAATCCCAACTTTTTCACCATCAATGTGGATAATACGTTTTCACAACTACTACTGTCGATTATCAAAATGCAAACCTTGTCTTTTACTGTGCACTTGGTGCGGAAGATGCTGTGTCTTAGCCATGACTAATCTTGTTCAAGTTCTGTCTATAAAACTCTTCGTATTACTAGCATTTCTCCTTCATTACCTGACAGGTAAAGCTCGTCCACGGGGCTATCCACAAACTCCTCGCCCTCTATCTCCTCAACGACGCCTTGATCCGTGAACGAGATAACTCAGCTTGTGGGACAATTAAAGACTATGTGGCCGTAACCGTGGCACCAAAAATTGTTTCTAGTCGACACTGTTACGAAGGAACAACCCTTTTTGACTTCTTCCGATTTGTCTCAGTCTTATCAGTCTCTGGTACTGTCTTTCCTGGTCCCCCTGGCATAGTCTTGTTCATAATTATAGCTGCAAGTAATAGCCTGAACAAGAGTTATTTGCTGAAGGTCTATAACTTGACCCACTTCTGTTGCTTTTCCACTTTTAAGGCAAATGTTTGCACGTCTCCAAGCAACCAACAAGTGGTTTACAGTTGCACCGAGGTGTTAATAGCGGTCTTCAGGCCCCCCAAAAATCGGGGCGATCATCTGCTCCTCTAACTCGACCAGTTCACACTTCATCTGTAATTGATCGAAATGTGTTGTGAATTCCTCCACTGAAAGATCTCGCCTCATAAAAATGACCTGGAGGTATTAAGGTTGTAAATATTATCTATGCATTCCTTTCCTCATCTTCATCTACTTGAAAATTTTATCGCGGCCTTCTCTCTTCCTCCGCCTTTGCAAGTTCTTCCACCACAGAGAGACACTCTTTTTCAACTTAACGGTGACCAACTATACCATTGTATCCTCTAGCACGTATTTATATTCGAAGATTCGCTCCACTGATTGTAGTCAGATGACAAAGTCATCTGAATCCATGCATCAATCAAACTCTGATAGATTCATTTTGATGTCAAAGTCCTTGTGTCCCCCAGATGCAAGCTCCTCTCCCAGCCTCCTATGATATTGAATTCTAAGCAACGCAGTTTGATATTCCTCATCGCTGATCTCTTCGTTGTGGAACGAGTCTTGATCTTGGTCCATGTCTCCCTCTTGACTCTTTTGATCATGATCGAGGGTAATTTCACGTGGGTTCCATCATCAAACTCTGCTAATATATGTTGCAGATGACGGATCTCTCATTGTATTTCATTCCGAGTAGAATTGTATCTCATTGGAGGCATGGTTGAATGTTTGGGACATGCGGACGAAAGGTAAAAGAGAAAAAGAAAGATCGAAAAGATGGGAAGAAAAGGAAAAAAAAAGAAAGAGAATGAAAAAAAGAAAAGGGGGAGAGAGAAAAATATTTAGTGGATTCTAAGAAACCATAGGATAAAAATAGGTTAAGCCAGCTATGATACTAAATGATATCGGAGTTAAATTATCCCAAGACGACGAAAACAAATTTTATTGCGCAAAAGATAGCTCAGATACAATCAAGACTCCAACAATAATAAAAACAAGACTAGCAACAACGAAGGAAGGGCAGGGACATCGACAACGAGGCAGGTGCTAGCCGACGGCTAGAAGGAGTGCCAGCCGTAGCAGTGGTCTTGGAGGCAGCAGCAGGTGAGGGTGGCTGCTAGAAGGTGAATGGAAGCAGGTAGCCGTGGTGTTGGGGGTAGCGGCAAGTGCAGGTGACAGTTGGAGAAAGAATGATAACAGGTGGTGGCTGCGCTGGAAGTAGTAGGTGTTGTCTGGCGGTCGGAAGGGCAACAAACATGGACAGGCTACCGAAGAGGTACCCGAGGGAAGACCAGATATGGGTGGACCTACTGGAGGGTACTGTAGGTGAGTTGTGGGATGGAAGGTGATTGGCAAGGCAGGAGTGTTGCTGGAAGGGATCCAGAGGAAGCAAGGTTGGTGGCCTGCTAAGAAGAATCAGAAGGGAGACATGATCGCTGGGAGGAACTAGAAGAGCCACTAGGAGGTGTTGGAGAGGGCGGAAAACGGCTGGAATGGATCTGGTGGGAGGGAGCAGTAAGGCTGATAGCTGCTGGAAGATGTGGATGAGGTCGGCGGCGTGCCTTGAAGGGCAGAGAGGAGTTGGTGACAGCACGAGAGTGGGGGAACGATGGAGATAGTCACCACCTCGAATGAGTTATAGCCGGAGACCCTTCTCGTCGTCGGATACAGTCCTCGAAAGAGAAAACTCCAAAAATCAATAAAAAAGCTACTTGACCTAGGCAAACACCACAACTATATATAACATTTATTAGTAACTAGATTAGATAATGATTAGAATAAGAAAGAAACAGTAAAAGAAGAAATAGAAAAGGCATGGAGTAGAATAGGTAAAGGGTGGACCAGTCCAGCAGAATTAGACTAAACTTCTGTGGAGTTGGTTAAGTCAGCCCCCATTCAGAGCTTTACATCACGTCTCCATAAGGCTCGCACATCAAAAGGCACTAGCGCAGTTAGATGCAACCCTTTGTGGGGGTACCACACATCGTGGTTCCCAATGTCAAGCTGAAATCCTTCGTATCAATCTTATGCAACCCTGAATCACACGTCATACCATGTTGCCTGTTGTCACTTGATCCAGTCATCCGTATGTAGCACTATTCCTTCCTAATGTTGTTGTCGCCTCCTAAGGCAGGCAAGCTCCTAAGGCAGACGATGACAGGTTTGCGTGAAACTCTGTGATCTACTTCATCATTTCTTCTAGGGCCTTGAATCTCCCCTCCATGGACGAGAATCGTCCCTCCATGAGCAAGAAACACTCCTCCATTTCAAATATGATTTGACTCTCCTCTAAAATATAAAACACTAGCATGAATATGGTCACAACACGATACAAGGCTTTGGCTTGGTGATTAAACAAAATAGTAGTTATAATATAGTTTAACATATTTATATTTAAATAAAATATTAATCCAAGTGTTAGATCTCCTTTCTCTCTCAAAAAAAAAGTATAACTTCAGCTCCCATAGGTGAAACATAAGTTGAAGCTTAGATTATACCGGGCACCCCAATAATGAATCAAACAAAAAACTAGTTCGGTGCCAATTTCTTAATCCTCTAACATTCTAGAAAATCACATCTTGAAACAATTTAAAGTTCGCACATGGAAATATCAAATAGATAACTACAGTAATGCTAAAAGGCTCAGCCCATAAAGGTTGAACCACTTCATGAGGAATGAAGATTACATGCACGTTCACTAATAAAAGAACTCACCTTTATTATTAAAGGAACTACTTTAGGAAAGCTAACCGGCAGCAATAAACCTCTTCGAGCAAATTCCGCTAAAGCCAAGCAACCTCCATGCCATGATCCATCTCCCTTCAAAAGTCAAATTAATGGGCAAATGGATCATTAAATTGAGTGATAATTAAAATAAAATTAGAAGAGAAGATGACAAAAAAAATTAGAAGAGCAACTTCCGCCTAACTTTACATTGGCTGTCCATGCACAAATTATATGAACCAAAAGCCATGATTATACACTTTATAAAAAAAGATTAGGATGTGACTGATTCTGCCATACCTCACCAGGGGAAAATAGCTCTAATATGGAAGACAACACTTCCTCTGCGAGTGAAGATGTTAAGCATGCAGTAATTCGGCCAATACCTTTTGCAGCAGACCATCGCACCACAGTGTCCTACATGATTTAATTACTATTACATACCTGGAAGCATGCTACAAATCTAAAGCAACATATGCGCCTACAAAAATTTTGCCCTCATGTTATCATCAGAAAACATTAACATGAAAGCCTGGTAAAGAAGCAAGCTATCTAACACAGAGAACATAAAAAGTGTAGTATGCATTAGATGCTGGGATATGCACGGAAAAAATTATTTCTGCATTATCTTAACGTAAAACAGATGCAAAATTTAGACTGCCTTGTACTCTGGCCTAAAATTAACTACCCTCGTTTTAATACTGGGACAGGTTCGGAAAAAAATATTAAGATAAATGCAGCTTTAATGATACAACTGATAGATTGTGCTCATGTCATGGGTGTATAATAATATATGTCATTAAATTTAAAAAATAAAGACAGCCAATTTTTGTTCCACCATTAAGTTAAAAATACATTTATTGGTCATGATAAAAGCAATGTTTTATGAATTAAATACAACGCGCATGCATATTATCTTTAAAATTTTGAACTACTATAATTTAGAAAAGTAATTATCCATTGAGTTTGCTATTTATTTAACCCTTATAATTGACAATCACTTTCAGGAAATTCATCATAATTAAATTGATGAAAGAAGAGTGTAAATTTAAAGCAGAAGAAAAAAAACAGGAGATAAATATTTCAATAAACACATGCATCAATTTGTATATTGCAAATTTATGATTTTATAAGAAATGCAATGTATCTTACGAATTTCTTATAAATAAATTTTATGATTTAGTTGGCCCTTTTAAGATGGGAGGACTATATGTTTCAAATTATTCGACATAATTTAGAAATACTTGTGACGTAAATTGAAAGTGTTTAAAAATTATAATCCAACCGTCTATTCCCATCATGATATTCCAAATTCCGAAATTGAATCGTGATAAATAAAAAAAACTTGTGAAGCGCACTCCAACCATAAGTGTCTGTGATGATGTGATGATGTGATGATGTGATGATACAAGAATCATATGCGAAAGGTAGAGATCTTGGCAAGAAATGTTAGTGATGCTAGAAAGATATCTTATAGCATTTTTAACTTCAAGATAAGCATAATTTTTTTAGAAATAGGTTGTACATTCTTGATGTTCGCTACAGGAGATTATCCTGCTTAAACTTCATGATGGAAGTCCTGCAGATATACTGGGTGAGAGATGTTAAAAATTGTATATAGTTTAGAGTCCTATTTGTAAATGGAAAATATAGATGTCAAGGGTTTTATTTGTATAAAAAGTTGTAAGGATATATATAAGCTAAAGCTTTTCATGAATAGTAGAGATTTCTTCGAGCAAAAATATTTCAATTCGGTATCAAAGCTCTAACCTATTGCCTCCCACACGCCTGCCGCCAGATACAAAGACCTTCTTTGTGTTGTCCTCGCTAGCCGCAACCAGTTGTCCTCGAAATCACGAAGCAGCAATGATGAACGATCTAAGTTCACAAAGCAACCGCGATGAGTACGATCGGATCAGCGTCGTCTTAGTGAAGCAATCGCGATCTCTAACACCAGCATCATCTTGGCAAAACAGTCGCGATCATAGCTAACAGAGGAGGCTTCGGCTTCAAACAGGGAGACGGGAGCAGCTTAGGTGGTCTTCGTAGGCAGCAGTCAGTGCAGTTTTGCTTGAAACTCGGAAGTGAGGAAGGCAGAGGAACAGGGCCTTCATTCTGGAGTTGGACACGACAACAAGGAGGCGAAGGATCGAAGTGGTTGTTGTTTTGAGTGCGGAACAGAGGGGGTGTGGCTTCGTGCGAGCTAAGGCAAAGTGGATCGCACGAACTTGCAGGAAGAAAGTCGTGTGTGATCTATGTGACCTGTGTGATCTAGACTTGGTACTTGTGATTAAAAATGTCTGGAGACGGAGATAGTGCAGAAGGTAAGGGATTGAAACTTCTAGGGAAGAAGGATCCTGAAGTTTTAAAGATCTTGGTCAGGCTCATAAAGGGAGCTAACGTCTTGATGGAGAAGTAGGACACCTGAGCATTAGACCGGCAGATGCTACAAGTACGGAGAAGTAGAGCACCTGAGCAAAACTTGTTCAAAGCCACCCAAGAAGAGAGTTAAGGGTGGACGTGGATAGTTTAGAGGTCGTGGTCGTAATCGTGGAATGTAAAAGGGTGGAAGAGGGGGCTACAGATCAAATCTGATGACAACAGAGAATGAGGGAGAGAAAAGGGTGATCTTTACCAATAATGATCACGAGCTTCTAGAGATGTTGAAGAGAAAGCAGAGAGCAACAAGTAATGTGACTAAGGATGCATCCACCTTATCGACATCAAAAGGGAACATTGCTACTTATGCACACTAAGGCAAAGGTACTCATCATACAAATGCTCTTGCCTCAATATCCTCCATAAGACAATTAGAATGAATAGTAGATTCTGGTGCATCTCGACATGTGACAGATAATGTTAGTGAGTTCGCTTCCTATACTCATCTAATAGTTCCAGAGAGCATTCAAAACACTGATTGTACAATAGAGTTTGTGGTTGGTAAGAGTACAGTGAGATGTACCAATTCTATAAATTTGTTAAATATTTTGCATGCTTCTTTATTTTTAGTGAAGATTTTATCCATTTGTGTCATTACTCTTCAATTAAACGTGTTGTTTCCTTTGATAATCCTGAGGTGATCTTTCAAGAAAAGTGAACTGGCCGAAGATTGGGACTGGCATGTGGTATAGTGGACTCTGGTTTTGGGTAAAGGGGGGATGGACTTGGCACTGACATCCATGATAGAGAGTATTGGAGTAGGAGGATCTAGGAGAAATGCAGAGGATGTGTTGCTGCTACATCACATGAACATGAGACGCCCTTTGTTTAGTCTTTTGAGCCATCCGTGATTGTTTTTGCATGAAAAGTCAAATAAACAAAAACTTGTGTGTGATGCATGTGAGTTTGGTAAGCATATCGGAAACTTTTACGTCAATTCTAGTAAAAGGAGTTCTTGTGCTTTTGATATGGTGCATTCAGATGTATGGGGACCTTATTCTACAATTTTGATGAATGACTATAAATATTTTGTGACTTTTATTGGTTGTTTTTCTCGTGTTAATTGGTTATATCTGATGAGAAACAAAAGTGATGTATTTATTTGTTTTAAAGACTTTCACAAGGGAATTAAGACTCGATACAGTGCAGTGGTAAAGGTATTAAGGTTTGATATGGGACAGAGTATACTAATAAGGCATTTGGGGAGTATATGTTAGCCCAGGGGATACAGCATCACACATATTCATAGACACCGAGTCAAAACGGAGTAGCAAAAAGAAAGAACAGACACCTTCTAGAGATAACTCGAAGCATGATGATCTCGGTGAATATTCTGAAGCACTTGTGGGGGCAAGCAGTTTTGACAGCCGCCCAATTGATCAATAGAATACTTTCAAGAGTGTCGGAATGGCAATCTTCTTGTGAGTTGTTGAAATGAGATAATGGTGGGATCCTCTCATTGAGATATTTGGTTGTGTATGTTTCGTGAAGGACAATAAACCATCAATAAGGAAGCTGGATCTAAAAGCTGTGAAGTAAGTTTTTGTGGGTTATTCTGCTACTTAGAAGGTTTTTTTTTTTGTTTGAGCCCAATAAAGAAAAGAATTTGTGAGTATAGATATCACTTTTAGAGAATTCAAACTGTACTATTCCTTGGAGGCGACCTCAACCTTTGGTTATTCGTCAGATAATAGAGTTATTAGGCGAGAGGAGAAAGTAGTGATGGTGAGAGATTGGTAGATGTGGGAACGATGTATTGTCCATTATGTGGGAAGGATCAAAAGAGGAAGAGTCGATCCCTGAGGAAAATGAGCCTGAAAGGGTGGAATTCAAGCTCAAGGGGACCTAAGGGTGTATACAATAAGGAGAAAAAATAAGGGAACAGTGACTGTCGAGCCACTCACGCCAACAAGCTCCGTATCTTGGTCTAACCCAACTCTTAAGACACCTATATCATCCACCTCATAATCCGATTACTCGGGTGGATATGATTCTTCTCCCTTCTTCTCCCACTCTCATGACTTTTAGATGACCTCTCGCAGAAATGCAAGTCATTCCCCTGATTGTTTCAGTTTCTCACATGACATTGCTCAGTTTGTCTCATACTATAACAAATCACCTATATATGGGACATTCATTGCATCTTTGGACAGTCTTTATATCCAAGTATTAGCAGATAGCTAAGGAGGATCCAAAGTGGAAAGTTGTCGTGTTGGAGGAATTCGATGCTCTTGATAAGAACAAGAAGTGAGCTCACATTGCTACCAACAGGAAAAAAGACAGTCGGGTGCAAATGGCACTTCACAGTGAAGCAGAACTCAGAATAAAAGATTGATCGCTACAAAGCACGGTTTGTGGCCAAAGGATATAGTCGACTATGATGAGACATTTGCATCAGTAGCAAAGATAAGTACAATCAGGACACTTGTCAATCTGGTTGTGAATGGTGGATGAATGTTACACCAATTGTATGTGAAAAATGCATTCTTCATGGGGATCTGTTAGAGGAGGTGTAAATTGAGATACCCCTAGGTTTTGACACAAACCAAACATTAGGCAAGGTATGTAAAGTAAGGAAGTCATTATACGGTTTGAAACAGTCTCCTAGGTTCAGGGGAGCAATGGTAGGCATAGTCTATCGACAGATCATTGTTGACCACAGAGTATTCCTTCAACAACATGGTTGTCACATTATTATTCTAGCTGTATATGTGGATGAAATGATTGTCATTGGTGATGATGAGGGAGAGATTACATAGCTGAAAACAAGTGTGGGCAAAGAGTTTGAGGTGAAGAACTAGATACTTTCTTGGCATTGAGGTGGCTCATGAAGCAGAGGGGATTGTTCTATCTCAGAGGAAATATGTGCTAGACTTGCTCACAGATAGGCATGTTAGGATGCAAACCTGCAATTTCAGCAATTGATCAGAGGGGAAAGTTGAGCGCAGAGACAGGAGAGCTTATTGATCGTGAGAGGTACAAGAAGTTGGTAGACCGCCTCATCTATCTGAGTCACACCTCTCCAGACATCATTTGCAGTAAGCATGGTGAGTTTCTATATGCATGATCCTAAGAAGAGCCACATGGATGCAGTGTATCAGATTTTAAGGTACCTGATGAGTGCACCGGGGACGGGTTTCATCTTAAAAAAACTGAGCATTTAGGCATTGAGGGCTATTGTGACTCTGGTTAGGATAGTTGTGCTGATGACAGGAGATCCACATCAAGACACAGCATGTTTGTAGAAGGCAATTTGGTCTCTTAAAAGAGCAAGAAGCGGTCAGTAGTTGCGAGGTCAACGACTGAGGCAGAATACATGGCCTTGAGAGTTGATGAAATGTTACGGTTGAGAGCTCTATTGATAGAGCCTAATGTGGACCAATGAGCTCAAATGAAGTTGTGATGCGACAACAGGTCACCAATCAGCATTGCCAACAACCCGGTGCAACACGATAGATCCAAGCATGTGGAGTTTGATACGTTCTTCATCAAGGAGAAGTTGAATAGTGGACTACTGGAGATAAGTCATGTAACTACTAGAGAGCAAGTAGTTGATCGCCTCACCAAGGGACTTAGCTCATTAGATCTATCTAGGTTATGTGCAAGAGGGGTATAGTGAATATCTTTTGCCTATTTTGAGGGGGAGTGTTGAGAATTGTATATAGTTTAGGGTCTTATTTGTAAATAAGAAATATAGAAGATGTCAAGGGTTGTATCTGTGTAGAAATTTGTAAGATTATATATAAGCCAAAGTCCTTCATGAATAATAGTGATTTCTTTGAGAAAAAACATTTCAATTAGAGAAGACAATAGTTGTAATATAAGAATACTTTTACCTACCTTTTTTACTAAAAAAATTTGACAAAATTATTACAGCATACCGACTTAGCCATATTGCCAAACTATGAAGCTAACGAATGCCAAAAAACAGTGTTGTACATTCTAATTCTTGAGTCACTAGGGACGGATGTAAATATGGAATTTATTGTAGGTCTCCCAAACACAACAGCATAAATAGTTGATTATACTGGCGGTAGTTTGTTTACCAAAAATGGCGCATTTTCTTCAATTCAACAAGATTATGATGGCCCGCACATTATCAACCTTTACTTCTATGAAATAGTGCTTGACATGGTCCCAAATCTATTGCTTCAAATTATGATGTTCAATTATTTAGTTATTTTTAGATGACAATATAGTAAAAAATAAAAAATAAACTTTAATTTAGCTTGGCTGCTCATCTGCAAATAAATAAGACAGCTGAATGCTGTCAAACCCAAAAAAAAAAAGGCAATTTATAATGCCCAAAATCAAGAAAAGGTAAAATCAAAATTACTCTTAATAATTCATACCCCAATTTCTGCACATTCTGAAAATTATAAAAAATATTTTGATATAAGTCAACATTTCATTTCGGTGTGTGTGTGTGTGTGTGTGTGTGTGTATTAACTTCAATTGCAGAAGATGCTAAATGAAGATTATATTGTTTTGCTCAACTACATGAGAATCAGAAGAATAATATGGAAATAATTAAGAGGCTGGCAAGGAACCAGCTAAAATCAATGGAAAAACAGCTCCCAAATCAAACCAAATGCCAAATGGGACATTACAAACATGCATAACTTCAATGATTACATGAATAAAAGAATACAGTTAAACCCAAATTTATGTGATGCCAAGTGACCGAGTAGCTAGCTAAGATGATGAAAAGAGAGCTCCCAAATAGAACCAAATAGCAACTAAGGAAAATTTCAAGGATTCGACGACTAATTAAAAAAAAAACATTGTTATAATGGAGCTATGTCCAAATCTGTGTCAATTCAAAAATTAAAAGAACTGACTATAACTGACTACAGAAGAAAAATTAGATTATATGTTAGAAGTTTTCCACTCATTCATACCGAATCTCTCAAACCTGATAGTAGTAGTTCAACTATCTCTTCTACGATTTCTGGAACTTCAATGTCGTCTTCTCCAAGGATTTCTATACTTGACATGTCATTGAGATGGACAACTTTTAAACCATTGCTACAGGGATTACTTGTTTCAGTTGCATTCAGAAGAATATTTTGCCCCAGTGAGCTAGTGCTTGCCTGCACAAGAATCATGACTTTACTGAAAAAATTCTTCATTTTCAAAATACCTATTTAAGGTATTCCTCAAAAAGATGATACTGAACTGAGTCTGAGCTCAAGGTGAGATGAACTGCACCTTATAGCGCCATGCCATGGAGCGATGGGGCAAACATGTAAGCCCAATTCGTTGTGATAACTTGATAATATGTTTTCGAAGCAAAGTGTTCCGAGCAGCCACAACAGTCTTCATTAAGTGGGAAATGTTGGTCCAGGTTTTATCGACTGCTTCAAGCAGAATTTTCCGATGCCCAACCTGCACGAGGAAAAATAAAGCAAGCCTTTTTTTTTTTAATTAGGGACTAGAACTAAAAAAATAAATGTAGGATGGATGTCTGTTTACAATCAAAATATAGCATAATTTTCAAAAAATAATTAAGTTTCCTTACAAAACTAAAGGCAATTGACAAGTCTATTTTGCCTTGCTACATAAAAGCAATGAGCAGATCCGCTCCAACCGCCTTATTGCCCCAAAATACAAGAAGAGAAAAGGAAAAGTAAATTTTGATGTAAATCTTGGTGGTTATCCTCATCAAAGGCCGCCAAGCAATTATCTATTAAAATTTTATTTTTCTTTTTTTAGTCTTTTTATTTTGTATTATTTGTAAGAAACAACAAGTGATAATGGTGAGAAAGAGTTGTATTTTATTCTCTGTTTAAATTATTTCCTATGGTTTTAAATGGTTTTAATCTCCATTCAGCTTGGTTAACTTCCACGGTAGGTTATTCAAATATGTGAATACTGTAGTTCGAGTAGAGTTTTCTGCTATCTGGATTTATTTCCATGGGACCATGGTTGTTGCTTTATTCTGGATGTTTTTCATCAAATAGTGCAAATTTGTCATAACTGGATTTCAGCATTGAGGTTGCATCCGTTGGTATTGCTTCCTGGCTTTTTGTCAGTGGCGGTGGATATTTGACAAGCTAACCCTTCTTGTAGGTAAGTGTACACGAACTTATGAGATTTTCCTTAACCTTGCA
Organism: Phalaenopsis hybrid cultivar; assembly: GCA_002079205.1. Classification (NCBI taxonomy): domain Eukaryota; kingdom Viridiplantae; phylum Streptophyta; class Magnoliopsida; order Asparagales; family Orchidaceae; genus Phalaenopsis; species Phalaenopsis hybrid cultivar. Next base: position 70,128 of record JXCR01148153.1, on the reverse strand, counting down.
GATTTGCGAGTTTTGTTTCCACGTTGGAGTTGTAAGTTGTTATTACTTGTTACAGTAGGTGTGTTAGTGCACATTTTGATCCTCTATTATACTCGCGTGATTTTCATATCCGTGGCTGGACTAGTTTAGTGTGCATCTTTAGTCGGATTGGGAATGGAAGCAGTGCAATGGCGCCATTTACATTGGTGCATTTGGTTGAACATAAAATTAAATCAGAAATTTATTCTCATCTCTTTGAGCTTAATTTAAATCTGAATTAAGTTGATTATATGCCAACATGAACTCCAAGCAGAAATAGTTAGGAGTTACAAAAATTTATTCTCATCTCTTTGCGAGCCATCAATGCATTCAGAGCCGAACACGGATTGAAACCCATGTTTCCCGCGATAGTGGGATCAGATCGTGTGTGATTCATGATAGTTTCCCCCATAAGCATGAACCGAGCGGGTTTCATCTCGTCTGCGCCGAAACAAGGATTTATTGCCAATTGCTGAAGTTGGTTCTTGTGAGGCTTAAATTTCTTATATCCTGAATTAGAATTAGGATTTTTTTTTTTTACTTGAGAGACTATTTATATGTTATTATTTTATGGTGTTAGAGACTTTTATTATTGTGTTTTGTGTTTTGGAGAGTTCATTCTTTGCTTTATGCTCTTTGAAGTGTTATATATTTTCCTTTTGCAATTGGTGCATCTATATCTTACCCAGGAACAATTGATGGACCCTCCTCAACGTCCGTATATCATTTTGTGGTTCCCTCAATTGTTTCAACTGGGGCAGCCATTGAATGATGCCTATCCCCTTCCAAATGTTGCCAACCTCACATATTATAATTCATTTGCTATTCCACAACCAACTCCTCTCTAATTCTATCTCCAAAACACCTCCTAAGACCACTAGAACAACATCAACTGGTATCAGAGCCTGATAAATACTAAATTTTTAGGGGTTTGTCCTTCCTACACCTAGAATCCACACAACCAAACCTACCACCGCACCCAAAAAAAAATCCTCACATCATCAACTTAGCCCCAACCCAAAACTTTCATTGGAGAACATGACATCACATTTTCAAGTAGAAACCCTCAATGAGGTGTTCAGGAGCTCACTATGCATAAAATGCAAAGAAAAGCCCTCTAATTTCAACAAAGATTTGTTACCTTTGAGAGAAGGCAAACCGGTGAGGTCACCCACAGCCACAACAGTGATTCGCCAGATCAAGGGGAGGAGGTCAATCCCTTCCAACGGGAAGTTTTCAGTGACAAAAAAGCAAGACGTCAGTGATTTAGTATGGAAAATCAGGGTACAAGCTAGGACCTTGGAGTGATGTTATATTTACCGAACATTGATTATTGCATGGATATGGACAAGTGTAACAAGTCTTTGAATACAAAGACATCTGTATGACTTGAGGGTAAAGATAATCGTCATCAAGTTAAAGAAAACTATATCTCTATGGTGGGAAAATTTCAAACGCCTACGCCAACGAGAGGGGAAAAGTTAAATCACAATCTAGTCCAAGATAAAAAGGGAGAAGCAGTGCAAGTATCTACTGGTATATGACAACATATTCTTGAGACTTCATCACTTACTAACAAAGGCGTGTAGTGTGTTGGATCGGCCGGCATTCTAAGGGGGCGGGAATTACCACCACTTCCCCCTCTCCTTTCATATTCCACTTCTTTCAATAGAGAGTTCTCCTTCCTATTGCATTGCATATCTTATCTACCACCTTCCAATTCTATTCTTTTCCAAATTCCAATCCCTTCCAATTCTTAGTGCCATAATCCATCATATATATGATGTGTTTGCCTAGGGTTAACTAGTTTTAGTTGATTACAGATTTTTGGTTGTTGCCTTTAAAGCATTCTTCCCTTTTGAGGGTTGTATCTGACAGCGAGCAGATGCTCCAACTGTAACTCGACCAAGGTGGTGGTCGTCTCGAAGGATCTGGGTGGTGTTGCGGTTGTAGCTCGACATCGCCGAGATATTTATCTTTGCAACTCCCTTATGCCACCAGCCAGCCCCTCTTCTAACAGCCACAAGATCTTCCCTACTACCCTTCCAACAAGCCACGCCTTCCCCAGCACTTTTCGGCAATCGCCAGACTCCCATGCTCCCTTCCAGCATGTCGCACCACCTCAAGCCCCTCCCATATTGCCGCCAGACTTCCATGCTCCCTTCCAGTAGGCTACACCCCTTCCAGCCTCTCCCAGGATTTTCGTTGGACTCCCATTCTCCCTATCAGCATGCCGCATCACCTCCAGCTTCTCCCAGGATTGCCTCCTGACTTCCTTGCTCCCTTCCAGTAGTCCGCCTCCCTTTCAGTACCACTCTGGATTGCCTTCAAACGTCCCTGATCACTTCAACATCGCCAGCCAGCTTCCAACAACCTTCCACCACCACTGCTCTCTGCACTCTCCAGACCCACTGACACCTACTGTCGGGCACCTTGCTAGTAGCCAAACATCATTTTGGCTTCCTCCGGCACTACCGCGCCCCTTCCTTTCCCGTCGGACCAGCCGCCCTAAGGGAGAGTCATTTATGTATTTCCTACCGTTTTATTTTGAGTTGTTTAGTTTTTTTTTTAGGAGTCATCCTTGTTAGTTGATAGTTTGCATGTCGGTGTAACTTTTTGAATTCAACAATAAAATATTTCGTCGTCCGGTCGTGATTTGAGTCGACTCCAGTATCATTTGTTATTAGAGCTAGTTCAACCCTAGTCTTATCCTAAGGTTCCCTAGCATCAGCCCTATCCAAGCCACCAAAAGAAAAATTATTTCCCTACTTTTTTTTCCTTGTTTTTCTTCTTTACTCTCTTCTCTTTCTTTGCTTTCCTACCATCAAAACTCCTTCCAAGCCAAACCCTACTCATGCCGCCACGGAGATAAATACCGGACCCAATTCGGGACCAGATACAATTGAAGTTCCGTTGCATGCAACAGAGACTGTCAGAATTGGACAACGGGACCCAGAGGAGATTACCCTCAACGCCGATTGAGAGAGTCGAAGGGGAGACAAGGATGAAGAATTGAATCCGTTTTACAGCGAAGATATCAACGACAAGGGATACTGACCACGCCGCTTCGGAATTCAATATCAAAAGAAAAGGAGAGAGGAGCCCACATATGGAGGACAAAAGGACTATTGTCTCAAAGTGGATTTGCCAGAGTTTAATGGAGGCATGAATCCGGATGATATTGTCGATTGTCTACAATTAGTGGAATGAATTTTCGAATATAAGGATGTGTCTGAGGATAAAAGGGTTAAGTTGACCGCCATCAAGTTGAAAAAGAGAGTCTCTTTGTGGTGGGAGAACTTACAGACACAGGAAAAGTGAAGATAGTGATAAAATCACCAAGTGGTAGAAGAAAAAGAAAGCGATGCAGAGGAAATACCTCCCACCTCATTATCATCGAGATATGTTTATGAGGCTCCACCATCTGCAACAGAGGAACCTATCAGTAGAGGAGTTCACGATGCAGGTTGATCAATTGCAGATGAGGTGTGATTAGGTCGAGCCAGAGGAGCATACCATAGCCAATTATACAGGGGGCCTGAAACTCGCTATTAACAACGTGGTGCAGTTGCAGCCTTATTTGTCACTTAGAGATGTCCAAACCTTAGCATCGAAGGTGGAGAGGTAGCAGAAACAGAACAGGCAACCACCACCAGTCAAGCAGCCACCGACAGTTGGAAACACCAGCAAGAGCACACCTCAGGAATTTGAAAAGCTTGTTTGAATAAGGATAGAGCCACCCCCAGTGAGAAGTCTGAGAAGAATAGCACGCCTGCTACAGTGCTCACAAGAAAATGTTTCATATGCCACGGATTTGGTTGCCTCCAACTCCCAGGCAAGCCGAGTTGTGTCTTTTATTGAGCAGGGCATCATGGAGGAGGTAGCGACGAGGAGAAGGCTGAGAAGCAGGGTGAGGTGTATAATCTACCACTAGATGAAGGAGAGGCACTTGTGGTTCGACGAATCCTATAGGCTGAGGATAAGAGGCATCCACAGTGGCTTCGCAACAATATCTTCTATACTCCCTGCACAATGAACGGGAAGGTATGCAGTCTCGCCATTAAAGGGGAGAGCAGTGAGAATGTGTCATTTGAGCATATGATAGAGAAATTAGATCCCGTGACTCAGAGGCACCCCGACCATATTCTCTAATGTGGCTGAAGAATGAGAACAGAGTCAACATTGACTGGAGATTTCTGGTGAAGTTTTCGATTGGGAGCCAGCTATAAGATCAAGTGTGTTGGGACGTGGTCCCCATGGATGACTACCACCTTTTGTTGGGAAAACTGTGGCAATTTGACCGTGGGACTCAAACTGATTCAGAAACACATATTCCTTCACCAAGGATGAAAAGCAGATCATCATACTTCCGTCGGCGGAGCCCTTACCAGCAGAGCAACATCGGTGAAACTAGTTTTGGAGACGACAAGGGATGGTGGGATTGAGACACCATCGCAAAACACAAGACGGACATGATAGAGAGCACTTCAGTATTTCACGGTCAAGATCTTACCACCACAACCATTTTACTTAATAAGTTTGTATGTAAAATGATTTAAAAAAAACATGCTTGTGACATTTATTATATTATTTAATTAGGGCTAGGTTAGATAATAATTTCAATTTTATTAAATTAGTTGCTCATTCAAATTTGAAAAACTATTTATCAATATGTAAAGTCAAGTACTCATATGAATTTTAGCTTTTGTTTTTTCACTGGGCAAGATGGGAGTTTATTATTGTGTACTCAAGGATAAAATCCAAAACCTTGGCAAGAACTTCCAAGACTCTTAATAACCGGACTAGTTGGCGGCTACAGTCATTTTTTTTTAGTTTGTTTATTAGTTCATTCAAGTATTTGCTCAATTAATTTAGGTAACCCAAATGCAATTATGAAAAAAAATTGAAAGAGCAAAGTACGAGCATACAAATGAAAGCTCAGCTCGAACTCAAATCAAACATGAACAATTTATAGTATCAGCCAAGTCAAGTCCAATCCATGACGGCTTGGCTCAGCTCAACTCAAATCAACTCCAGCCATAATCTTCATACACCACAATATTTCATATAGCATAAAAAACATATAAGCATAAATCTATGAATATATGCTGCGCATTATGGCATAAAGAAAAGTACTAAATATTAGTTATGCTTACATCATCAAATATTGTACTAAACTACCGATACTCTTTGTATATTCACGCGAAGGAATATCAAAAAGAACTTATAAAAGCAGGACTTGCATTACAACATTGAACTTATAGAAAGATGGTCAAACCTTGAATATTGAAGCCAGTGCTTCCACGATGCCAAGTAATCTGAACTGGTTGATGTCATCCTCAGTCCAAGATAGCAGAAATTCAAACGTCCAGTCAAAGAATCTGAAAATGAACAATGAGAACTATCTCAAACATATGTAAAGCATATAATTTATTGATTTACACGTGCTCCTTACAACAAGATAGATGACTAAATTTTACACAAAAATCTACTTGAAATAATGATTCACTAAATGCAATCAAAATAGTTGCTCACTAAAATTGCACCAGATAATTTAACAAGATCTTTGTAGTCCTGTTGATACCAGAGTTAACCCAAACCATATTAAGAAAAGCAAATATTATTGCTAGAAGCAAATAGACAATTACAATCAAACACGATTAGAGGGCTCGGTATGGTAGCGGCAAGGTAGGGAAAAAAATTTTAGGCTGTGGATGAGGAGTGGCAACGATTTTAAGTGGTTGGAACAGCAGGGTAGCAATGGTCGACAACCCAAACAGCAGCAGTTGGTTGTTTGGGGCAGCTGGACAGCAAAAAAAATAGAAAGAGGGAAGCTTTGTCGCAATGACAACAAGCTGGAATGAGGGAAAACAACTGGCTGGATGGTTGGAATAGTAGAAATAGCCCGGATGGTTGTTTCCAGGCTGCAAAAACTAGTGAGTAAGCCGGTTGTTGCGGGGGTGAAGGTGTGTGACTACGGGGCAGCCAAAGGAGGATAGCCAAGGGTTGCAACAGCGAGAAGGATGGTTGGATAGCAAGGAACTGCAAGAAGACAACAACGAGACTAATGTCAAGGCGGTTGCAGCAAGGAGAGAGAAGTGGTAGCGAAGTCAGAGGGATGCGGGAAGGGGTAAAGAAGATAATCGTCATCTGAAAACCAAGATACAACCAGAGCACCACTTGGAACCTTAGGATATAACCCTCAAAGGGAAAAAAAGATGATGGCAGCTGTCCTATTGTAAAACACACAAAACTAACCCTAAAATATCAAAAATACAAACGTATAATAAAAGGATAAAGAGGAGTAGTCCGGTCGGTTTTTATAGCTCTATATAATAATTAATAACTACTTTTTAAAAAATACCTAAACTTCTAAAATTCATAGGAACTAAATTAATTTAAAAAATTTAATAAAAATTTAACCATAGACTTATTAAATAGAGTAGAAAATTATAAAAATATTTAAAAAAGACAACTTTGTTAATTAAAGTAATTTTTGAATTTTGAATACCTCNTATATAATAATTAATAACTACTTTTTAAAAAATACCTAAACTTCTAAAATTCATAGGAACTAAATTAATTTACAAAATTTAATAAAAAACTTGACCATAGACTTATTAAATAGAGTAGAAAATTATAAAAATATTTAAGAAAGACAACTTTGTTAATTAAAATAATTTCTGAATTTTGGATACCTTAAAAATTAAATTAAATCTTCAATAAATCATAACTTAATAATTATAATGTAAAAATTCTTGGAGTTTGCACAGTAGGCTTGAGATAATATTCTTAAACAATTGATAATTTTTTATATTTTTTTAAGATTATTTTTAATTTGAGTAATTAAAGGCTAATACATCAATTAATTAAAAAAAGAGAAATGAAATTTAGTCCAAAATGGTCCTCAATTTTCTAAAATTAATCTTTCAAACTCTAAGTGAGATAAGAATATAATTTGATGAATATTCAAGGTTGACTTTCCATGGTCTAACCACAAATAAGTGAGCATTAAATCTTAACTAATNCAATTTTCTAAAATTAATCTTTCAAACTCTAAGTGAGATAAGAATATAATTTGATGAATATTCAAGGTTGACATTCCATGGTCTAACCTCAAATAAGTGAGCATTAAATCTTAACTAAAATCAACTTGAAGAACATTAGCATAATCTCCCTAGTTGTCATAATCTCTTAAAATTGGCCTTAAAATTTTTCAAATATTTTTTCAGGAATTCAAATTTCCTACCCTTAAATTAAAGTTCCATAACTTTTTTTTGGAATTTGAAGTTGATGACTTAACATTTTAAGTAACTTGAATCTAAGTGAAGTAAAATTAGAATAATCAATTAAAAGATGGATTAATAAAGCTCAAGTAAAAATACATAATGAAGCCACTCGTAGATATTCAGAAAAGTGCAGTTTATTTCTGCAAAATAAAGCGCACTTCCTTGCTAGGATTAGAGAGTTGTGAATAGTGAAACCCACCTAATTGGGGTGGGTCTCACCCTTCACAACGCTCTTTATAACATCAATTAATATTAAATTGAATATAACTGCACAATATTTAAGTCATTTGCACTTTAACTACTGAATTGTAATAAGTTAAATTTCAACATGAACTATAACTTTAACGTATAGGCAAAAATCACTACCTCACGTAACACACTATTAGACATCTTTGATAGCTTACAAAACTAGATATTGTTTAGGATGATCGTAATTGTCGGTGCTTTTCATTTCTTTATGAGCATCGATTGCATGCTTGAATTGGATGTGGATGATTTTTGTCTTATCATTGTAGATAAACATTTAGGCCGACTAACATTTAAATAAACAGCAACATGCTAGGAAAACCTTTACCCAAGGGGCTTGACACCAATTTTGTGGCGCTATGTCCAAATGATATATGTGTGATGTACATATTTATTATGGTTTTTATGTTAATATTTTTCGGCATGTGCCATAATAAACATAGATTTTTCCCCTTTGAGTTTAGAGTTAGGATGGTCCTCGTTGGCTGGTTGGGATGCTCGACGTGTTTGAGATGAGGCTTGTTCAAAGATAGAGTGTGGACGAACATTAATAAGGAGACTGAGCATACACGAACCCCAATAAGGTGACAAAGTGTGGACANACTCGAAGCATATCCAAAATTCAGTTGATAAGAATTCAACCAGTGTTGTTGCGGACACTACAAGTACAATGTTTAGCTGACACATTTAGGCTTCGCAAGATTTGAAGAATAAGTTGGATGCATACAAACAACAACTCAGACCACCAAAGTGTTATGCATGTAAAAACAGAAGTTTAGGTGTGAGATATGTAAATACATAAGAATTGCGTGCTGTATATGTAAATTTCCAATCAAATAAAATATTAACTCAACCTTACAAAAGCTNTAAAGCATAAATCAAAAGATGCCTAGAAAGCCAAGCCACCAACAGAACTTTAGTAGGTCCATGTCGGGCCGTATGAGGGGCAGACGTTTGGCTGCCCCATTTTCTTTTCTTTTTGTTGTGTTGTGGCCCTCAGTAGCCTTCTTTTTAATATTTATTTATTTGGTTTATTTTACCTGCTTTCTTACATGTTTGCATGTGTGTTAGAAATATTTATTTTTTCCCTAGGTTTCTTTTTGTGTTTGAGTGCCTAGTTAGGACAGGAATATGTTAGGCTCTTAGGATGAGAGATTTTTCTGCCTAACTCCAACTTTAACTTATTTTTTTTTAAATCACAACCCATAATCAAAATTTAAACATTATAACTCATAATTTAATAAAAATATCTCGTAACAATAGACATTGCATTATCAGCTTTTAATATTAATCAACTTATATAAAATCAATTAGAAAACTTAACGATTATGATTAACCATCCGTGCGAGATAGCATCATATTGCACTTTCTTTTGTCTCTTGGGGCATTCACTCATTGCACAGAAGAAGCGATCTCACCTGTGAGGATCACCGCCCTTAAGGAGTGAATATGTTTTTCGTACAGATTAGCCTTAACGACTCTTCTAACATACATCATATAAGGACTTGCATAACCCTTTAACAATTTATACTTCACAATAGAGTCTCATTTATAATAAAAAAATTATAATTAAATGAACTTTCATCGATTGATCGTATTTCGATTGATCGTATCGTCACTTTCAATTGGCTCTGTTGAGCCGACATTAGCTTTGCATAAATAAAAAAATCTAAGTTTCAAAATGGCAAAATATTTGAGTGAGGAACATACATTACCTGGGTTATTCAATCTTCAGGATCAGGTCGTAAGTCTTAATGCATCTAATCTATTCTAATAACAATAGACCACCACTCTTAATTTGTGTGTGACTGGAGAGTCGGGCTAGTTTTTATTCCTTCGTAGGAATGCAACTTATAAAGCTCATCCTTTTTAGTTAGGTTTGAGCTTCTACCTTATTGATAAAACTCACTTTAGCATAGGTTCCGAGGTATTTTCATCGATCTTACCATGAAATTGACTTCTCTTAGGCTTTTCGACGGCTTCCATTGAACATAAATCCCAAGTTTCAAAAATTTATTTAACTCATACAACAATTATTGCTTCACCTTCAAAATTATAAAGCCCAATCATATGATAGATTGGTATGACCACTAGGTCTCCCAGCATTCGGTGCTCCATACTTTTCTTTCATTGGCTTTTGATAGTAATTGTTTATAATTTAAGCTATCCCACTTGAATTTCTAGATACCAATGTTAATATTCACTTTTGTACTCCGCACAATTATTGCATAAATCGAGAGTTTTCTAAGGATTAATTATGTCCTAAGATGCAACTAACTAAGATGGTTTGCCTCTTTAGAGATACCAGACCCCAGAACTAAAATAAGCCCTATCATTTTAGGATAGTGGAAAAACTGATTTTTGCAGCCCCACAGAGTAGTGAAATAATCACTTTGAATTGGATCCATCATATAACAGTATTCTTGTCCCTCAAGGCGATATACTATTCATTGATATCATATTCGATCACAAGTGAGAAACTTCAAAATTGTTGTGCGTGATCTTCTCTCCCACACCCTTTCCACGTGCGGACAGTTTTAATGTGCTCATTAGTATCCAACATGAATAAACGATTATCCAAAGAATATTAGGATGGCATGCTCCACAAATTTTTACTGCCCAAAGTAAACTTCAAGAGGATATAAGATGATTTAAAGATGACACGAATGATTCCCACCCTACAACCAAAGTGCATGCATTTGGCATGAAACACGTAATGTCCTTGGGCTGCTTATTAACCTGAAGCACGTCACTGGCAAAGTATGATAGCTATAAAGGATTTTATACTCAACCCTAACTGTTGCATCTGAATCTATAAGACAAGTGCACAATTCTTTCCTGTTCGCATACCATATCCACCTAGTAACTGTGTCCCCTGCCTATCATAATACACCCATTTTTCTTGCAAGTCGACTGTATTGTGTTTATTAAGCTAAACTAAACCCTAAGCCTCCTCTTTTTCTCTACATTGATATATTGTAAAAAATCAACTCATAGAGTGGCCTTCTATGTATTTTCTATGATGTACAATCACAAGCTAACAAAAATTGCCCTGCATATTAGTAACGCCACAACTTTCACTTTTCAATACAAACCTCCCTTTTCCTTTGCAAAAAATTTCTATTTCAAACCATTAATTGATCCAGTCGACAAGACCAACTAAAAGCAAAACTAACGTTTGAATTTGTACATCTGGTTTAATAATGAGAAATAAAGAAACAAGCAGTCCAACATGCCATCCCTGCTTCAGTATAACAGACATGGATACATTGTTTGAAAGGCATAGGCTGTTTAGAGAAGACAAGTAAATAAATAATCATAAGAGACTAACAAAGCTAGCGAAGTGAGTGAATATGACAAAAGGTATGCTTTGTTACATCACCAAAAAAGAACATATGCGAACAAACTCAAAAGTACTTTTTTTTTATCCTTTTTTAAGATTGATGTGCTTAATATACATTACTTCCAAGAAAAAAGTAATCTGATCCTAAGCAAAATATACAAGGGGGTAACTGTAGCAGCTTCTACGGATGAAACTGATGAATAGATTCATGGACTACAAGGAAAGAATGTTCCAATACAACAGAAATTAGACATTTAGTTATACCCCTTCATTCTCTCAAGGTTTAGAGATTATTTTCATGTTCTAATAAACTTAACGTATCCA
>JXCR01148153.1:0-58308 GCA_002079205.1 Phalaenopsis hybrid cultivar | reverse complement strand
AGTGGGTTTACAATGCTCTCCAAGTAAGGCTCGAGCAGCTGACCCTGCTCTTGATACTTGTCAATCTGTTAATACAGACAAAAGGTATTTCCTCAACCAATAATGAAGACAGAAATTTATCTCAAAGTAATACATGGAGTGAGCTCAACATCACTAAGAAAGAACTCTTACTGTTGGTCAACTTTTAAAACAATAAAAAGATGAAATAAAAGGCCTTCCAGCCCCCCTGGAGACATATATATAGACAGCCATATTAAGAGAGAGTTTTTGGATAAACAGATTGTCTGCATGTGTATACTTGCTTCTTAGTTAGGAACAAAGTGATAACATGGCAACTTACATGTGTTCGTTATTTTTCGAGCATATAAGCACAAAAGTTAATTAATGAGACTGCGTCAATGCAGTCCAAGAAGACGCCAACGGACGTAAAAAAGTACTAGAAACGCCCCGCTTTAGCCCTTCATCTGCCCTTAGTTCTGGGAAAGGACCTGGCTAACAGATTGGTAAGGTGCACACCATTACCCGAAGTAACCAAAGTATCTTCCATCAGATTCCTAAGCTCAAGTAGTTCTTCATTCTTCTTCTTCCTCTTGGATGTGTAGACTTGTCATTACTCATCCGAGGATTGACTCATCCAATCAATGGATTGTTTCAAAGGTGGTCGGACAGGTGTAGGTTGTTGCACATCATGATCCCCATGAGCCTGAGTAATATTAAAATTTTGCTCGACCTGATGAGGCGGTAATGAAGCAGTAGAAATTTTGTCACTTGTAATATCAGTGATAAGTTTTAGAGCAGGTGGGGTCTGAGGAATCTCCCTCGCCCCCACGATAGGAGGTTTCAAAGACGGGGGAACAACAGCATTGTGTGAAGACTAAATGGTTGACATATTGTCTGCGAGGATAGTGATATCTTCAAGAGTATCATTTTGATGATCAATAGTGTCAATAACTTGGGGCTGAACATGAGGAGCTAAATTATCTGCCCCTGGCGAAGCCCTTTGCTTTTTTGGTCTGAGTTGTGGGTATAGATGGTGGCATTGAGAACTAGAGTTGTCGAACATACGACAGTTCGAACAATAAGAAGGAAAAGACTCAATCACTACCTTTTGTCAATTAATGGTGTTGTGTGTCAAAACGAGCCAAACACGAACAAACAAATCTTTTTTAGTGCTCGGCTCATTTATATATCGAGCACAAAAAAAAAATTATGTTTGGCTTGTTAACTTAGTGAACAAATCGAACACGAGCTTATTAACGAACTGGGCACGAACTATTCGCAAACAACGAGCTGTTTTGACAACCCTAATCCCAATTGTCGACTGCTCACTGCCAGCCACTCAGAATCATTTCTTTGGCACACATGTTGTTGTCCCAGCCACCCGCAACCTTCCCTCCACCTTTTCACAACCTTCTGTCTCGTTATTGCAGCCCTGTATGTCCCTCGCCATGTTATCCACTGTTGTTCCAGTCACTGAACCGCATCCCTGAAGCTTCGTTGTTGTTCCAATACTTCCCCTGCATTGTCATTGTCGTTCCAGCCACCCAAGACCATTCCCTGCACCACCTCGTTGTTTTCCCAACAAGCAGAACCACCTCCTTGCAGCCTAGCTGCTATTTTCGCCGCCCAGAACCACCCCTAGCCGTTGTTTCTTTGATGTCCAATCCACCCACCCCTTTGCTACCACTTCTCCAAGCCCCTATTGGCAACCACCACCACCCAAGATTCACCCTAGTTAAGTGTTTGTGTTGCGTTTGTTGCTATTTTAGATTTTTTGGGGTCGTGTTGTTGTATTTTTTCCTATCAAGTGTGTTGGTAGTAACTGTCTATTTTCTTCCAGGCATTGTTTTGTTTTTCCTATTGTGGTTTGGATTAACTCCGGTATCACTCACGAACAAGCTAAATCTAGACATGCAAATGTGCACCATTGCCCTAGATGGTTAACCTTATGTTAATTAGAGTAAATAAAAATTTCAAGNATATATATATATATATATATAGGAATGTATATGTATATGTATATATAATATCTAAATTCACAATACCTCTGCCCTCGCAACTCGAACCAAAAGTTGGCAATTATGATATAGCAAAAATCATATGTGGTTTTCTTGCCATTTGATTCACTAGGTTCTAACATCAATATTTTTGTGCTCTACAAGATTTTCATCAAACGCTTTGTAAAGACAACGAACAATTTTTTTGACAAAATTCATCTCATTAAGACTCAACTTGACCTAGCTTTGCTTAAAAATAACTATTGAGCTATTCTCCAACACTGCAAAATGTTGCATCAAATTCTGTTCCTAATGGCCTCTTATAATAGAGCTATTCTACAACACACTAGTTGTATTGGTCATGTCAACACCCCTATTTTATCTCTTCCTCAAACTTCTTAACCAAACTTACTCTAAATTACATTTTAAATGAGAAGTTAAATGGAACCAAGATATGATATTTATTTCTTCAATTTGACGTAGAGATGATCATCTATTTGCACTCACTAATCTCTAGTACCTTCATTGATTTCTCCTACAGTATCTAAGATCTTCAAAACATCTACTTTAGGATCTAGCAGACTAGCACTCATGTCTTGGTCATATTTCTATTAAAATTTTCATAAATTGGTGTCTACTACTGGCCATATTTTCTTTAATTATCTTCATAAATTAGTGTCTACTATACATTTAGGGCCTGTAAATAATAATATGAACCGAAGTGTTTCTTGTCAATGTCAAAACAACCAAGTGAAATTTTTCTCATAATGAATTGTGTGCTAATACTACATTCAAATTTGTTCATTCTAATATTTGAGGACCTGCCCCACATCATATTATGGGTTATTCTTGATAATTTGTTATGTGTATTGATCATTAATCTTGATTTATGTGGCCTTATTTATTCAAACATCAATCTAAACATTACCAAATTTACTCTAACTTCATAACCATCATTCATACTTAATTTTCACGTTGCACAAAACTCTTAATGCCCAAGCAGAAAATCACTTACTTCTTTCTTAATCTAATGAGAAAAAATGGAACTCTATCACAATACTCTTTTCCCAGCACATCCACTTAAAATAGTTGATTTTTTAATAACAAAGTAATGAAATGAATATAATATGAAACAATTACAAAAAATTGAGAGATAATGATGTAAGATATTAAAGCACAATTAGAGATAGCATGATAATAAAAAAGAAAAAAACCTATCTGAAATGTGAAGAAATTCTCAAAAAACTCAGTTGTAGTTTGTTTGCACCTGACAAATCTAGATGAATGACTATAAATTTTTTACCTATTTATGTCCGCTCCTAGAAAGCAAATTTTGAAATGTCATATTCATTTGAGCCTATATGCACAGAAAATTAACATCATAATCATTAAATTGCTTCAAATTTAAAAATAAATGTTTCTGCAGTAAGGTGAAGATGAAGAACTAACACCTCTAATGTATCTATATCATTGTTTTTGGATGTGCATGAGATGCAACTTTATTCCTTAAGATAAAGAAAGACTGAAAAAATTGATTCCATGTAAGATCTAAACTTAATTCCAAATTTTATCCTGAACTATAATAGGCAGAGTTGCTTCCACCACATATGAAGATACATTATGATTATTTATGTGCTCCTTTTATTGTTGCGTGTAAAAAATGCTAGCTGGTGATTCTCTCAATTACAGGTGAACTTTGAAACAATCTGAGTACACATGTCCAAAAATGTTGTATGAAGAATAGTAAGGCAGAATGCCTTCAAATTCAACCATCAACCAATAATCACAAGAATAAAAATCAATCCAGATCTTCTAATTTTCAAAAGAATTCAATTTTCAACCAAAATCCTATTAAAATACAGCTAAAAAGTCCAGCAATAGCAACATTAACTTATAAGGGTGGGTGGGGCTTAGTTTATTATATGATAACAAAGATATTAGCAAAAAATCTAAAGGGCTGACTATAAATACATTTCACGAAATGTGGAAGTCCTCGAATGACAAAGATTGATTATAGTGATTATGGAAAATACTTTGTATGATATGTATAATGTTCAGCTCCTTCATTTTATATTCTCTCTGTTTCCTTTTTGATACCTATCGTTGTTAGAACTTTCTTTTTTCCTATTAAATTCCAGAAATTGATTGTAGAACAATGGAAGCTTCAACAAGTCCCTATTTAAGTAACAATTCATTTGTAGATTACAGAGTCCCAATCTAACTGCTCTAACAACTAATTCGACATTTTTCTTTTTAAACCTTGAGAAAAGAAACGAATAGTATAACTGAAGTCAGAAGACGTGGAGTTTCGAGAAAGAAAGAACGTACTATAGAGCGTATCTTGTTGACATCTGAGGGATTAGTGCCGCCGTCATTAGCGACGATCCGATCAAGGATGGAATTGACTAGCGCCCATTCCTGAAGGAAATAACGGAGTAGCACCCTCTCCTTAGTGTCATGCTCGTCATCTACCTCAGGGTCCAAGTGGGTCGACGACGTAGCAGAGCTCCCGGGGGTTTCCATGTCCGAAACCTACAGATTTACAGGCCGACGTTCTATTCACCGCAGAGCCGCACTGTCGCGGGATCCCGAGTAAGAAATGGCCAGCCGAGTGCGGGCATTGGAGACATTTGCGAGCCGAGAGCGAATAATCTCGATGGAAAATTTTTGTTTCCGAATATGAATTACTAAATTTACAGAAATTCATTAAAATTTAAATTACACTTCAATCCAAAAAAAATTAATAATAAGGCTAATCCTAATTAAAACTTGACCAAAAACATCTTACGGTGTAAATGTTAAAATTTTAAGTACCATATACGAATATATAANGATGGATTTGACTAGCGCCCATTCCTGAAGGAAATAACGGAGTAGCACCCTCTCCTTAGTGTCATGCTCGTCGTCTACCTCAGGGTCCAAGTGGGTCGACAACGTAGCAGAGCTGCCGGGGGTTTCCATGTCCGAAACCTACAGATTTACAGGCCGTCGTTCTATTCACCGCAGAGCCGCACTGTTGCGGGATCCCGAGTAGGAAGTGGCAAGCCGAGTGCGGGCAATCGAGACATTTGCGAGCCGAGAGCGAATAATCTCGATGGAAAATTTTTGTTTCCGAATATANAATAATTTCTTGTTATTGATCTTACATAATGCATTTTATTATAAAATCATAACAATTAATTTTTATATTCTTTATCACTCAATTTGTTAATATCATATAAAAAATATAATTATTTTAACTTTTAAATATTAAAATACATCTTTTCAACTATAGATAAAGTGACATGTAAAAATTGAAGTTTAAATGTTAGATAAGTAAATACATAGAAATTGTGTGGTATGTATGTAAATCTTCCAAAGTTATAATAATGATTTTTTTAATGGGATATGAAAGATTTGTGGGGTTAAAATGTACAAAGTAAAGCTTAGATGTTAGATATGCAAATAAATAAGAATTGTGTGCTAAATATCTGTATAACATTAAATGGCTTCCATGAGCCGAAATAGATGTCAACAGAGATTGTGAGCCTAAAAAGCACATTTTTACTAAAGCATAGCTACCATGTATCACGTGCTGAGGTGACAATTTGGGTTGACTCATTTGCCAAAGTGTCAACTGTCTTGCAGCAGTTGCCAAGTTGACATAATCAAGTTGACTATGTGTTAGTGTCAACAATCAAGTTGACCTACCACACTTACTATTAAAGTGTCAACTGTCGGGAACAAATTGTCGCGTTGACTTACCACACTCATCTGCCGAAGTGCCAGTTATCGTGCACCAATTGTCGAGTTGGCTTGTAGAGTTGTTCCCCCGAGTAACAACTACCTAGAACCTATTGTAAGGTTGACCCGTCAAAACAACCCGTCAGCTTTCTTCTCGGACATCAACCCTCAAACTCAACTGTACTGTGACTATTACCAACAAAAAGAGGGTATATGCCTAAGTCTATTTACAAGTCATCTGACATCCACATCATCGTTATCTTTCATCGATATTCCATGAAGAGACCTCATACCATACTAAAAATCATTTAATATTCTCTGCAACCAAAACAGAGTGTTTCTTGAAGAGGTAATATTAAACAAAATAAGAAAGCTTTCTCTTTCATTGGAGAAGGGAGAAGGGAGAAGGTTTACATCAGTCCTAAGAAAGAGACCTCCATTCTTGCAAGATAGGAGCTCGGATCAAGCCGAGAAAACAACAATAAATGTAGTTTCTATCTCAAAGAAGGCAAAGGGAAAAACCAAAATGACATGAAAAAATAAAAAAAAGCTGTTTTTCCCTAAAACGAAGTCAAACATCGCTTAATTCTCCAAAGTTTTGATCTTTTCCATGTAGCCTCTAATCTGTGATAATCGCTCTGGCGTGAGATGATTTCCTGCTTCAAGCTTATATTGTTCAAATTTTGCTTCTTCGCACTTCAACGCAGCGCTCTTACAGGCTTTAATGGTTCCTAAAAGAGGAATAATCATGAGCATCCAGGCAATATTTTTACCGAGGAAAAATACGAATATAAGCATAAATTTTAGCAAATATAATACAAATTAGGCTAGCATAATTAACTTAACTAATTTATGTTGCAGCAAATAAGGTTTGAGCAGAATATGACAAAAAGTTAGGGGCATTTATGGCAACAAAGTGTTCTAAATATAAAAATAAAAGTTTAGGTGTTAGATACATAGATACATAAGAATTGTATGGCATGTATGTAAATTGTTCAAGAAATTAATGCAAAAAGGGTGAAGGGGTGCGGTTGAGTCTAATTAATTAAATGTTTGACGCTAAACATATAGTCTTCACATTCATAGATCTTAATTAAATTTGAACTAATTTATCATTTATTATTTAAATTATTTAGGAAATTTTATATTATTAACAAAATAATTTAATTTAAATATCTAACTATGAGTTTAGCATTTTTATTTTATTTATAGCTCTAATAATATGAGTTTAGCATTTTATCAGGGATCGGCTTTAAGCACATATCTTTTTGCTTTAGTTATGGATGGTCTTACTGGACATCTACAGGAGGATGTACCTTGGTGTATGTTTTTTGCTGATGATACCCTTCTTGTGGATAAAACGAGAGAAAAAACCCATGTGTATGCTTTTTGCTGATGATATTCTTCTCGTGGATAAAACGAGAGAAAAAGCCCAGGAGAGCCTTGGTGTATGCTTTTTGCTGATAATATTCTTCTCGTGGATAAAACGAGAGAAAAAGCTCAGGAAAAACTTGAATTATGGAGGTCTGCAATTCTTCTCGTGGATAAAACGAGAGAAAAAGCCCAGGAAAAACATGCTGATGATATCTTCTCGTGGATAAAACGAGAGAAAAAGCCCAGGAAAAACTTGAATTATGAGTCTACATTGGAGTCTAAAGGTCTTCATTTAAGTAGAACTAAAACTGAATACATGGAATGTAGTTTTAGTAGTAGTAGTTCTAGTGACAGATGTGTGACTTTGGGTGATCAAATTATTAAAAGGTTGAACGATTTAGATATCATGGAGTCCGTTGTTCAAAGCGATGGTGATATAGATGGGGATTTTAATAGTAGAATTCAAGTTGGTTGGTTTAAGTGGAGGAATGTTTCGGGCCTTTTGTGTGATAAAAAAGTACAGCTTAAACTAAAAGGAAAATTTTATAAGACGGTGGTGAGACCTGCAATTCTCTATGGTGCTGAATGTTGGCCTTTAAAAGAGAAGAATAATAATAAGTTAAGTGTTGTCGAGATAAGAATGATTAGATGGATGAGTGGCTTTACACTAAAAATGCGAAATGAATATATCCGTGATAGGGTTGGTGTAGCTCCTGTGACGGACAAAATTAGACAATGTCGTCTTAGATGGTTTGATCACATTAAACGTCGACTATCTGATGATCCGATTAGGAGAGTAGATGTTTTAGATTCAACTTGTCTTATTGTATAAAAAATGATCTTAATTTATTAGAACTAAATGAAAATATGACACTAAATAGATATTGTATAAAAAATGATCTTAATTTACTAGAACTAAATGAAAATATGACACTAAATAGGACACAATAGAGAAAAAGGATTCACGTAGCCGACCCCACGTAGTGGGATTAAGGNGGGCTTATTGTATAAAAAATGATCTTAATTTACTAGAACTAAATAAAAATATGACACTAAATAGGACACAATAGAGAAAAAGGATTCACGTAGCCGACCACACGTAGTGGGATTAAGACTTTGTTATTGTTGTTGTTGTTGTTGTCTAATAATATACATAGTTTTTAAATATAAAAATATTAAAAATTTAAACAACAAAATAAAACAAGCAGTTGCTAAACATATCATTAAGTTATTAACAAATTATTTGTTTAACAACATTCAAGAAAGTTTACTAAAATAAATAAGGAAGATTTACATTCATGCCACTCAATTCCTATCTTTTTACATATCTAACCCCTAAACTTCAATTTTAACATATATGCAAACTTAAAAGGGTGTATTTCACATTTTGAAGGTTAAAACGTTGTATTGTTTTAGGTGATATGAATGATTTGGATGGTATAAGAGTAAAAAAGTAAGGTTTTGGTATTAGATATGTAAATACATGGGGAATTGGGTGTATGTGAATGCCCCGAAAAAGAAAAAGGTTATTTTCAAAAAAAAAAATGTTATGAATTTAGACGATTATTGAACATTGATATTATAAGCCACATAATAATGGGATGGGAGGCATAATCTCATAAAAACTGCATTGATATCAGATAATTAATTTTGATTATACGAGGAAAAGATACTGCAGGATGCCTTAAGATCTAAAGTTCACCAAAGCAAACCTAAGAGGAAAAACATAATGAAACAAAGAAAGAGCAATCATTTGTTATAAAAAATTATAACATTTAGCAAAACTTGTCACTTTTGATGCAAAATCAACAAATACACTTAAATCATTCAAAATATTAATTTATAAGGGGCTAAAATGTGAAATGTCAAACCTAGCAAATGGATATTTCTACATTAGTCAAAATTGACACCATTGAAGGGGAATTGACACTTATTAAACTTGTCAAACAATCAATTATTTGCACATATCAATCACATAACAAGTAAATAGAAAAAAAAGGAAAGAATTCATCAAGAGGAAGATCCACACTAACACAAAGAAACTCGTCTCCAAAAGTAGTTGGTCATAACTCAAAAAGTACTTGAAAGAATTTGCATCTAACAACACATACAACATTCAAAAGAAAATTTGAATTTTACTATAAAATACAATTTTCACTCAATTTTACAGTTTTAAGGATCTTACAATTTTCACTAAATTTTACAATTTTCATAAAAGATCCATAATAAGAATTCACTTAGAATCCTCTAAGATTCAATTAAAAAATTGCAAGTTCTTATTACACTAGCATCAAATTAATAGAAATCAACTCTTTGTTTTCCTTATTTTCCAATTACATAAAGCCTCAAAAAAAGAAAAAACAAAGGCGACAGAATGTTGATTGAATCAGAATCCTCATGGTAGTAAACTAAACCTAAAAAAAAATCAAAATACTGGAAAACAACTCTTCTTCACTAGATCAACACATAGCATGTTTTAACATGAACCGAAAAAAAAATACAATGTGAGCTAAAAGAAAGCACAATGTAGACTGATTATAATCCTCTTAAAGTTCCCTTTTTGTTCTTCCCATTAGTTTACACTTCTAGATTTCAGTCTAATCTAATGAGCTCAGCTTGAACAAATTCAGCATCTGCAAATCAAGCATTTGTTCATGAGTTGAAAATTTGCCTAAATGTACCACCAATTTGTTCATAGGTTGAACAACTGGATCAACACCATTAACCTTTAAAAAAACGCAGTAGAATCCAAATAAGGAAAAAAATATCATTTATATATGAAGTAATTCATGGCATGNTTATTTTCCAATTACATAAAGCCTCAAAAAAAGAAAAAACAAAGGCGACAGAATGTTGATTGAATCAGAATCTTCATGGTAGTAAACTAAACCTTAAAAAAAATCAAAATACTGGAAAACAAGACTTCTCCACTAGATCAACACATAGCATGTTTTAACATGAACCGAAAAAAAAAAAAAATACAATGTGAGCTAAAAGAAAGCACAATGTAGACTCATTATAATCCAATTAAAGTTCCCTTTTTGTTCTTCCCATTAGTTTACACTTTTAGATTTCAGTCTAATCTAATGAGCTCAGCTTGAACAAATTCAGCATCTGCAAATCAAGCATTTGTTCATGAGTTGAAAATTTGCCCAAATGTACCACCAATTTGTTCATAGGTTGAACAACTGGATCAACACCATTAACCTTAAAAAAAACGCAGTAGAATCCAAAAAAGGAAAAAAAATATCATTTATATATGAAGTAATTCATGGCATCAGCATAACAGAAAAGAAAACAGTGGCCCAAATCTCAATTATAATTCAAAATGCAGCCCAAATGCCACAAACAATTAGAACAATTTTTTAGCAGGATCATTTATCACAAGGAATCCAAGTTAAGTTAATCTTATTGATAGCATACTCACCACTCAGAGCTAGCAAGTTGAAAGTTACAGAGCACTTCCCTATACTTTTCACCATTGTTATTGCCGACCAAATCTTCTGATAATCATCACGAGAGGTCCTTATAATACACAGCTTTGTGGAAGGGTTGACATACTTCACTTCATATAAAACAGGGAAAAGAGAAGATAAATAAGCAATGTGAGCATAACTAAACCTAAAGATTTAACCTTTAGCATCAAAGAAGAAAAAAACACATACCTTGCAAGGATCCAAGCGAAAGAGCAAGACCACATTCCCCAAAGTTCAACAAAAGGTTGTCTTTGATCGCCTTCAACAAATTATACTCTGTAATAATAATCGGATCATTTCCGGAAGAGTCCTTTCCGCCGTTTATTAGAACCTCAATCACCAGGTACCTATTCTTAAACTGGACCATGATAGGCTCTATGTGTTTAGGTCTTAGAGATTAACAACAAAGGGAAGAAAGAACTGTGCAGCGCAGTATCAGTTCTTTGATTAGATATTCATTAGCAAATCATTTGCTCTACGTGTTTCGGAAACAAGAGAGGAGGAGAAAGGAAGAGTTAGGCGATGGATTCGGGCAAAACCGGGAGAGGAGGAAGAGAGGGAGGCTAGGTTTGCTGGAAGGAAAGGGCAATCGTGTAATAGGTTTCGAGATTAAATATAATTTTATATAAGTTAATTTTAATTAATTTAAAGATGATTTAATATGTATTTACATAATTAACATCAAAATTTACTTTTTACATGCATATCACTTTAATTATGCATGAAATAATATCTCACTTCTTCAAAATTAAAATGATGATATTTTTTATGTGAAATTAAATATTTGGATGATTTTAATGTAAAAAATAAAGAAAATTATTGCATCTTGCATCAGATGTCCAATTAAAATTGGTCACATCAAAATATGGACTCTACTGAAATACACAAATTAGTTGTTTTTAAAAAGTGTAGGACAAATCTTAATACATGACCAATTTTAACTGGACATGTGATCTAAATTTGCATCAAGTATCCTAATGCAATAATTTTTCAAAAAATAAATGTTACATAACTAAATGCAAAGAAATTGGATGACATGCATATGCCCCTTAATTCAATTGATTAATACTTAAACTCAATAGATATATTATAAAATTAATTCTAATTATATAAGCTTATATCTAACTACTTCATAATTAATTAAAAAAATTGAATTATATTTTTAAATTTATTTCATTTATAAAATTATAATTAATTATTGATTAGTCTAACACATAACTAATCAATGGTTGATTAATGAATAAGCCTTTGCTTGATAAATAATTTGTTTAATAAATTATTATTAATGATTAATTAGTTTAGTAAATAGTTAATCAGTTATTAACATAATTAGAAATGAAATCTCAAATCAGACATAATTGGGCTTAATAATTATATCTTTAATATAAAACATAAAATTTATATTTCAATTAACATATTTAAATCCTAAAGTATGCAATCAATGTTTTTCATAAGATATAATCTTATTTAACATTTGTCACATGAAACAATTTGCACACATCAAGATTTCAATTTTATAGAATTTACTATATCCTATTTAAATTAAATCATACTCGTAGCCAAACAAACCCTGAATCCCATTGCTGGTCTCTTTCGCTTAAATCCTAAATTTAGGGGCACTTTGAAGGAACTTTTTTTTTTTTTACTTTTCATTTTAGAAAAATACAATTCTTTATTTTATGAGTTATTTATGATTTTTTTTTAGAAACACTTTTTTAAATTCCAATAACAATAAATTCTATCAAAATAATGCAAATTTTATTTTAAAAAAAATAAGAGGCTTATTTAAAGGGAGAAGCCCAACCCAAAAAAAAAAAGTTTTAATAAATTCAATTGGAAAATAGTTTTATGGATTTTGGGGTGCTGAACAGAGGGAAGGGTTTAGAATGAGGGGGACAGAGACAAGGGCCGTCTTTTTTAGAGAAAATATTATGTTCTTCTGGGCGTGCGAATGACGGTGTGGATCATATAATGTCGTGGGTTCAGCGGATGTTGTGATTCATCTGTTACCATCCGCTGAAATCACACTAATGCATCTTATTTTTAATAAGTTTTAGGCAAATTAAATTTTAAGAAATCACAGGTGATCAAAACTATGAAAATAAAAATAGAAAATGAAAATTTATTTTTAAATGAGTAATATTTTTTTAATTAGCATGGCTTATGAAGATGAACCTAAGGCCTCATAACATAAGAACTCTTTTTATATTTTCCCTCTCTCTTTCTCTTTCTTTTTTTCACACTTTATTTTTATCTTTGATCGTAATTTGAAATGAAGAAAAAACATAGAGTTGTTTTTGGATAACCATCAGCATTTATACATAAAAATAGAGTAACAATTTTTTTTTTTGTAATAAAAAATATTATTTAATTTTAAGTGCAAATTATATTTTAAAAAATTGGGCTCTAATCAGTGTGAGAATAATTCTCCATGTCTAAAATGTTCCAGTGAAAACAGTTTGAATAATAAATGTCAATGAGTCTAAAAGTTATACTTGTCTCAATATATGTTAATTTCATGAAGAGTTCTTGTTAGAAAGTAATTCGTTATTTTCTTGCCTATATAGCATTTCGAGAGCCTTAGCGCTCGATTCCTGAGAGCGCATTGCTCCCTTGCCCAGAAGTGGGGTGGACGCGTCAGGTGCAGTTTTTTCTCTCATTTTGGTCTTAAGTCTTCTATTCGAGCAACAAAGTTAGTACTCTTGTGTGTGATACTTCTCGACTAGTTTTCTCAAGAAAGTATATTATCATAAGAGCGGATTTTGGAACGAGGACTTTCTTTTGTGAGGTCAAGATGAAGGTTTGAAGTAAAGTTTTGTAAGTTATCTTGCTTGTGGAGAGTTGATTTGAATGTGCGTTTTTGTACAATTTTGTTTCTTCATGGTGAAAGTATATGGTGATGTGGCTCCGTAGTTTTTCATATTTATCGCATTTTTTCACATAAATTTTGTTGTGTTTTTCTTGAATTAATTTGTTGTGCTTGTGTTTGATTTTTGTTCCAAAATTTTTTAAATTAGTGTGATCATATTCCATAGTATGATTTAATTTATAATTAATCGAAGTATAATGTGTTTTTTTTTTAATTTCCATCCCAACAAAATAATATTTCTTAATCAGATATTTGTAAAACAATTTCAAAGACCGATATAATTTGAAAATAAAATTTAAAAAACTTATCAAAATATCATATTAATTAAGCATATGTATATTTACATATGTATTCTCAAAGCAAATAGGCAAATAGACAATTGGAGTATTATGAGGAATTTCTAACATTCAAGCTTCATCCATGGAAATTCTACATTTTTTGAAGAGTTTTGAGTTTTCTTTTCTGTCACATGAACTTTAGCAAATGCGTCTGAGAGTATTATGACGATCAAGATTCCTTATCATATGATTTCCTTCAATATGGCTCATTGTTCTCAACCAAAAAATGTAAAATTGGCCCGTGCACTTAAGAAAGTGGTTATTGAATGTTGGTATTGAATCCTTTTAAGACATATGGTAAAGGTCTTATATCACAGAGAGAATGCCAACGAAAGATAGATGGATGACCTTCTTTTGAAATGATCTTATGAAATATGTTAATTCTCAATCTCTAATAATAAGTCAGAAGGAGGTGGCTTCTTGAATGTTCCTCGAGTGACAAGATTTCAGAGAGGGAGAGGAAAAGATAAGTTCAGGGCTCAAGATTAGGATTCTCTTTGGAGAAAAAGAGATGATCTGCCAAGGCCTCTTTCCTATCTTCTTTCCCTTTCTTTATACACAAGAGTGAAAGATTGTCGAATAATAAAAATAATATATTTGTTTAGGGATTTTTCTCATACATGGATGGATATTTCATGACATACATGTTAAATTATTGTTGACTAATATCATATATTGCCTGTTCGACAACCATGATTAGTGTCTGGACGAAATGACTTGATCAACAGTGTCGAACAACATCTTTAATAAAGTGAATGATAGACATCATTATTGAAAGGACCAGACCAAGTGCAATCAAACAAGCATGTAGGCTATGATGTCTTCTCAGGGAAGATGAGGATGACTGGTTCAACCACTTAGGTCACTTCAATTGGTTGGCTCGATTCAGCCACTTCGACATGTAGGCTCGGTTCAACTACCGTATTTGAGTGTATAGTTAGCTTACAATCATTGTGTTTAGAGAGGCTTACCTATTAGTTCATGTATTTCACTATTCATACTTCCACATGTATTTTGGAAAATCCTTCAAAATTTTGGGCACTCTTACACACAAACGAACAATATTAAAATATGATGAACACAACTGTTTGTATCATGGAAACAAAGTCATAAAATCACGATAAAACAAGTAGACAAGGAATAAATTAAGATTAAGTATTGAAATATAAAATCTGAAAGCAAGAGCATACAATAATTTTTCACAAGGAGAATGTTTATTTATAGTTGCATGATTTCAGACAATATGGTTAGAAGTTTATTCAGTGGCATATAAATCTGGTTAGCTTTTTAGCGGTGATTGACTCAGATGCCTCCTTATCTTGTTTCTAACAGAACGTTTGGACTAGGATCAATCGGTCGACATTTGAACTAGGATCAATCAGTCGTCTTTTATGCCACAGTCGGCTTTTAATTTACTATCTTTGACTCGGTTGATTGCACTTGGTTAGATAAGTGGAACTCATATTCTTTTGTTGGTGGACTCTCCCTCATCGTACTATTTAGATCTCATTGAAATCAACGCAGACATTTTTTTTAATGTAAGAGGAAACAAAGATAGATAAGAGGACTGAAATGAAATTACCTATAAGATATTTGTTCTTTTCAGGAGAAAATAAATGAAAAAAAAAATTATATATTTTTTGTTTGATGGGTGAGAAATTGAGTTGATTTTCATTGGCCGGGAGATGCATGAGTCGTAACAATTAAGAAAATATTACCTCCATTGTCCAGTTGTTCAAACGACGGCGTGCATCACACTACGCCCTGTGCACAACCATGTGATGCAATCTACACTCATTCAACCATACAATATCTTAACATAATATTTTATCATATTAATGATTGAATAAAATCACATCCTCAATTTTTTATTAGAATAAATAATATCTAATGGAAGAAAAGTATCCAACAATAACTTACTTCATTCCCCTTACTTAAAATAATTATAGCATTCATTTTAATGTATTATAGTCATTTCAAAATTAATTCAAATGAATGTGAAGTAGGTCTTGAGTTCACAATCAATAGAGCACTCAGAAGAAGTGGGCCCCGCCACAAAAGCAGAAAATAATTTTGACCTAACAATTTTAAAGTAGAAAACATTGAAATGCAAATTGTGATCATTATTGGGCCGAGCCATCGTTCAAATATATTCATTATAAAAGTAATTANTATTATGTCATTTCAAAATTAATTCAAATGAATGTGAAGTAGGTCTTGAGTTCACAATCAATAGAGCACTCATAAAAAGTGGGCCCCGCCACAAAAGCACAAATAATTTTGACCTAACAATTTTAAAGAGGGAAAACAATGAAATGCAAATTGTGATCATTATTGGGCCGAGCCATCGTGCAAATATATTCATTATAAAAGTAATTCTATAATTCTCATTAAAGATAAAAATCTTCAAATCATTAGCTGAATGATACGCCATATGTAATTGCCACAAATTATATCTCAATAATTTAAAATTATTAATATTAAATATTATTTTTCTTTCTCTCTTGATAACAATAAAACAAATAAAATTTTAATTTCTCATTAAATTTTGGCCCACCTGGAAACCNGATACGCCATATGTAATTGCCACAAATTATATCTCAATAATTTAAAATTATTAATATTAAATATTATTTTTCCTTCTCTCTTGATAACAATAAAACAAATAAAATTTTAATTTCTCATTAAAATTTGGCCCACCTGGAAACCACTCGGCCGGATCAGGCCAGATGGCAAAACGATGTGGTCGCTGGGCCGCCCTGGAGGAAAGCGACCCGACCGCCCCCATAGAGTCCAGACCCATAGACCTTTAAAATAACGTGTAAAGTGTGAAAAAAAATAAAATAATTCTTACATTTTTTTTTAAAGCTAAAATTAAAATAATTCAAACTTCAATTTTAATATAATTAAAATTATTTAAAACCCATCGTGGTCTAATTTCTTTTATTTCCACTTTTACCCTCAGACATTCAAACAAATTCTTCCATTAAGCTGAAGGCCTCCAGGATTTTGCAGTATTTGAGCAGCTTGGTTTGCCGGCAGCCCACGTGGAACTGGCCTTTGCAAGCGTATTTTTTATATTTGAGGTATTGGAGGTGGTGGCGACTTTAGGGTGCATTGTATAAAAAATCAAGGAGAATTTACATATTTGCCACACAAGTTTTATGTATTTATATATCCCAACATGTAAATATTTTCTTCACTTAAGAGATATCGTTATCATTATTTATTTATTAAAAGTAAAATATAATTAATAATTAAAAAAAAGAATTTCTTATGAACAAATTAGCCGCTATAAAAGAAGATTTTGGCATGCTAAAATTATTTTTGAGAATTTGGTGAACTNATCATTATTTATTTATTAAAAGTAAAATATAATTAATAATTAAAAAAAAGAATTTCTTATGAACAAATTAGCAACTATAAAAGAAGATTTTGGCATGCTAAAATTATTTTTGGGAGTTTGGTAAACAGCTGCTGAAATTGATTTAAGGATAAGAGTGAGATAACTTTGGTTAGAAGTCGGGTTAATTCTTGCCAAACAATGTTTGTTTAATTTAATTTAATTTAATTATTATAAATCATCAATTATAAAGTAGTTATAAGCACAACTAA
The DNA here is from genome assembly GCA_002079205.1 of Phalaenopsis hybrid cultivar. Taxonomy (NCBI): domain Eukaryota; kingdom Viridiplantae; phylum Streptophyta; class Magnoliopsida; order Asparagales; family Orchidaceae; genus Phalaenopsis; species Phalaenopsis hybrid cultivar. The sequence continues at coordinate 40,916 of JXCR01148153.1, read as the reverse complement.
TCTATTAGATTCAAAATATTTTAATTATTAGTAGACGTATAGTATTTGTGAAAGATAGAACATTGTATTTGTTTAATGGGTGCAATTACATAGGCACAACCCCAAACTTTGCTATTTACAAATCAAGCACCCTATTTCATCTAATTTTTAAATTCTCACTAAAATATCAAAATTGATGATGTCGAGCTCTCAATTGTTTGATCATAGTATACTTGAGTGCATGATTTGTAAATATCAATGTTTATTGATTTCTATCAGCAAGCAATCATATATTTGTGACTCATGATTCTTATAATTATTCTCATTGACCTAAAAATTATTATACATATTTATAAAATATGATATAAAGATGCATGAGGTATTGCATAATTTGCCTACATATCACACAAGTTTTATATATTTACATATATAGCATTAAAAATTTCATATTTGCATACCATTCATTTTTTGGCATCACATTGAAAATAATACTATCATAAACCTTTCTAACAAGCTAAATACACATTTTCNTTTGTTTTGGAAAACAAGGACAAAAATGTAAAAACTCCATAAAAAGGAAAATATCTTCGTAAAAATGGCACTTAAAAAAAAAAGAAGAAACAGTGGAAGAAAGGAAGGGGACAAAGGCATTTGATGCACCCCGTTTTCTTGCACCACTTATGTTCCAAAAGTGGCTCGCTTTCCCATATTTGCCCCTTCACTCCTCGTTCCCTCTACTTCGCCTCTCTCCCACTCATCCTTATCGCTTCCAACCGGCCGGCCTTCTTCCCCCTCTTCGTCCACAATCCACTGAGCCTTAACTTTTTTGAAAAAAAATTCTTAAAAATCCCGCCTTTGAGTTGAGGGACGCTTGGACAGANAATAAATTAAGATTAAGTATTGAAATATAAAATCTGAAAGCAAGAGCATACAATAATTTTTCACAAGGAGAAAGTTTATTTATAGTTGCATGCTTTCAAACAATATGGTTGCAAGTTTATTCAATGGCATATAAATCTAGTTAGCTTTTTAGCGGTGATCGGCTCGGATGTCTCATTATCTTGTTTCTAATAGAACATTTGGACTAGGATCAATTGGGCGTCTTTCGTGCCACAGTCGGCTTTGAATTTACTATCTTTGACTCGGTTGATTGCACTTGGTCGGATAAGCGGAAATCATACCCTCCCTCATCGTACTATTTAGATCTCCTTGAAATCAACACATACATATTTTTTTTTCTAAATCTAAGAGGAAACAAAGATAGATAAGAGGATTGAAATGAAATTACATATAAGATATTTGTTCTTTTCAAGAGCAAATAAATGAAAAAAAAAATTTATATATTCTTTGTTTGATGGATGAGAAATTGAGTTGATTTTCATTGGCGGGAGATGCATGAGTCGTAATAATGAAGAAAATATTAGCTCCATTGTCTAGTTGTTCGGAGGACGACGTGCATCACATTACGCCCTGTGCACAACCATGTGGTGCAATCCACACTGNCATGTAAATATTTTCTTCACTTAAGAGATATCGTTATCATTATTTATTTATTAAAAGTAAAATATAATTAATAATTAAAAAAAAGAATTTCTTATGAACAAATTAGCCGCTATAAAAGAAGATTTTGGCATGCTAAAATTATTTTTGAGAATTTGGTAAACAGCTGCTGAAATTGATTTAAGGATAAGAGTGAGATAACTTTGGTTAGAAGTCGGGTTAATTCTTGCCAAACAATGTTTGTTTAATTTAATTTGATTTAATTATTATAAATCATCAATTATAAAATAGTTATAAGCACAACTAATTTATTAGATTCAAAATATTTTAATAATTATCAGAACGTATAGTATTTGTGAAAGATAGAAAATGATAAAAACATTGTATTTTTTTTTTAATGGGTGCAATTACATTGGCACAACCCCAAACTTTGCTATTTACAAATCAAGCACCCTATTTCATCTATTTTTCAAATTCTCACTAAAATATCAAAATTGATGATGTCGAGCTCTCAATTGTTTGATCATAGTATACTTGAGTGCTTGATTTGTAAATATCAATGTTTATTCATTTCTATCAGCAAGCAATCATATATTTGTGACTCATGATTCTTATAATTATTCTCATTGTGCTAAAAATTATTATACATTTTTATAAAATATAATATAAAGATGCATGAGGTATTGCATAATTTGCGTACATATCACACAAGTTTTATATATTTACATATATAGCATTGAAAATTTCATATTTGCATACCATTCATTTTTTGGCATCACATAGAAATAATACTATCATAAACCTTTCTAAAAAGCTAAATACTCATTTTCATATATATATAGAGGTACTGAATATCAAATTAAACACTATTTATGTAGTGTTAGATATATAAATACATAAAAACCTGACGTATGTATGTAAAATATTAAAATGTATTAGTTTAAGCAGGCATAAGAAGGTGCAGAAGTTCAATCATTAAAGAGAAATAACTACATTAACATTAATACCATTCCATTGAATTATTCAGCAATAATAAGGCTGCTGAGGGCCACATCACATTTGTCATGTTGTCTAAGANGCATAAGAAGGTGCAGAAGTTCAATCATTAAAGAGAAATAACTACATTAACATTAATACCATTCCATTGAATGATTCAGCAATAATAAGGCTGCTGAGGGCCACATCACATTTGTCATGTTGTCCAAGATTTTTTTTTTTTTCACATGTAATATTTTGTTTTGGAAAACAAGGACAAAAATGTAAAAACTCCATAAAAAGGAAAATATCTTCGTAAAAATGGCACTAAAAAAAAAAGAAGAAATAGTGGAAGAAAGGAAGGGGGCAGAGGCATTTGATGCACCCCGTTTTCTTGCACCACTTATGTTCCAAAAGTGGCTCGCTTTCCCATATTTGCCCCTTCACTCCTCGTTCCCTCTACTTCGCTTCTCTCCCACTCATCCTTATCGCTTCCAACCGGCCGGCCTCCTTCCCCCTCTTCGTCTACAATCCACTGAGCCTTAACTTTTTTGAAAAAAAAATTCTTAAAAATCCCGCCTTTGAGTTAAGGGACGCTCGGACAGGCCTGCTTTGGTTTCGCTCAACCAAGGGAAATGGATGGCCTTAATGAAAGGTGGTTCTCCCTAGAAGAGGCGGCGCCGCCGGGGGACGAGTTTCAAGTAGACGACCTGCTTGACCTCAGGGGCCTACCGGAACCAGAGAAGGAAGAAGAAGAAGGAGGCAACGATTCAGCCAAAGATGCTGTCTTTTTTGCGTTCGAGAAGAAGGAGAGTCTTCATCGCTTGGGAATAAATCTCCCGGTAAACAAAGCTCCATTAGAAAAAGGTCCGGTTTTTATTCACGAGTTATTCGTTGGAGTTTAGAAAAAAAAATGATTTTTTTTCAGGAGGAGAACGACGCGGCAGACCTCGAATGGCTTTCACGTTTCGTTCACGATTGCAACTCGGNGGTAAACAAAGCTCCATTAGAAAAAGGTCCGGTTTTTATTCACGAGTTATTCGTTGGAGTTTAGAAAAAAAATTGATTTTTTTTTCAGGAGGAGAACGACGCGGCAGACCTCGAATGGCTTTCAAGTTTCGTTCACGATTGCAACTCGGAGTATCAGCCGACGATGGCTTCCATAACGGAGAATTGCAGGCCCTGCTTCTCGATGGAGCAACCTTCTCCGGCGGCTTCTTGGAGAGTAAAAAAGGAGGCTCTTATTCCGGTGAAGGCCAAGCGAAGCAAGCGCAACCGCCGCACCGGCATCTCTTGGACCATGTCCTGCTACTCCTCTGTTTCTTCAACTTCCTCACCCTCTCCTTCTTCTTCCTGCTCCTGCTCCTACGCATCTCAAGAGTCCTATCACAAGAAGCGGGGCAGAAAGCCTAAGAGCTCCATGGCCGGCGGTGTCTGTAGCGAGAGGCAGTGCACGCACTGCGGTGCTCAGAAGACGCCGCAGTGGCGGGCCGGGCCGCACGGCCCAAAAACGCTGTGTAATGCTTGCGGGGTCCGGTTTAAATCCGGTCGGCTGTTGCCGGAGTACCGTCCGGCGTGTAGTCCGACGTTTATCAGCAACATACACTCGAACAAGCACCGGAAAGTGCTGGAGATGCGCCGGAAGAAGGAGGGGCCGTTCTTCGCCGCCGCCGCGCCGCCGGTTCAGTCTTGCTGACTCGTTGGGGTTGTGTCAGACCCGGTCCTAGCGAACATAATCGTCTTCTCACATTCTGTTTTCCATTTTACATTTTTTTGTATACTCCAACATCATAATAGACTCTAAAAAAGGATTTGCAGTTTTAGGTTCTAATTGGAGTCAATCGAATCTGTCATTCCAACGTTCCGATCGTTACGTTCCAAAAATTTCTGTTTCAAAATAAAAACCCATTTTTTATTTTTTTGTGAAAACAAAAATCTTAATAATAATTGGCATATGAATTCGAAAAATAATTTTAATTTGGGAACTGAACTAATTTAATCTTAATTATTAGTAATAATTAGTGCGTTTAAATTTAGGAGGCGTGCGTGCGTCGTTTAGAATTTTGAAATTCAAAATTTGAATGTGGAATGGGCTTAAACTTNTTTATATATATATATATATATATATATATATATATATAAAGAATGTATTTTGCAAGTGTGGTGATGGAGAATAATATGTACTCGTGCATGCGGATTTATTGTACATATCATACAATAATATGTATATATTGTATAAAAAGATGTATAATGTGTGTACATGAAGTCCGAATGCTTCAAAATAAATGCTTGTCATATTTTTTCATGGGGGAGATTGAGGATAAAAGATTATATTTTTATAATGTTTGAAATATGTATAATAATTTAAGTAAATGATATGCGAGTTACATGTTTTGAAATCATTTAAAATTATGNATAATGTGTGTACATGAAGTCCGAATGCTTCAAAATAAATGCTTGTCATATTTTTTCATGGGGGAGATTGAGAGATTATATTTTTATAATGTTTGAAATATGTATAATAATTTATCTTGTTTTATAGAAAAGATTAAGTAAATGATATGCGAGTTACATGTTTTGAAATCATTTAAAATTATGTATTATTATATGTATTAAAGTTTCATTATTGTTAATTTAAATTCACTAAATGTTAAATATGTTAACTTTCTCGATTATTTATAAGGGGCATTTATGTACATAGCACCCAAAATTTAAAGTATTTACATATCTCATACCTAAACTTTCATGCATGTAAATATGAAAGTTTAGATGCGAGATATGTAAATACATGAGAATTATGTGTTGGGTATGTAAATCTCCCTAATTATAATTGTAGAATGTTGTAATGCTATGATTTAAAATGAGAGGGGCTGAAATGATATATCATATATTTAGCGTGACAGAACTTTCATTCCTTATTGAAGTTAAAATAAATAGAATTGTGATGAAAAACTTTCATATTTTATATGATAATATCAGCATGTATCTTAAAATCAAGTTGGTGAAAGCTATAGCTTTGAATACTACTAGAGTTGGAGAGCAAGTAGCTCTGATTCCTTTTCGGCATAACTTATTGGGGATTAAAATTTCACTAAGCAGTGTTTGGTTGTATTTATTTTTGGTTATTAAATCTTAACACCTAAACTTCAATGTTAATGTTATATATATAAATAAATAAGAATTGGGGGATATGTATGTAAATGTTCCATATTTTAGTGAAGCCTAGTGAAAAACAAGATGCCACATCAAAATTACATAGATGTGATTATATAGTAATGTGGAGCCCACCCAATTAATTTCTTCCAATAAATAAATATTATATCAACAATGATCTAGCCCATTCAACCCACATGGTACTTGGCTACCCATTAGTGGGGTTAGCTTTTCCTCACCACTTTCTTTCGGGATTTTTTTTTTTTTTGATTTTATTTTGAATCTAATTATAATTAAAATTTGATCAAAATAAACTTAACTATTTTTTTTTTTAAATTTTTTACATGATTTATAATTTCTACTATGGTTTGAGACTATTTTTACTGCCACAAACCAACTCCAACCTAACAAATACTTAATTAAAATCAACATTAACACTGGGTAAAGAACAGATCATCAGAAAGTAATTAAAATATTCATTACTTCTTACACGTTATATCACAAATATATTAATAAGAAAAAAACAAGGCCTTCAAAACAGATAAAATATCATGTGCTTCTCCATTAATAATATANTATATATATATATATATATATGAGGGGTAAGATTAAATAAATTGATTTTTTTTTTCAAGGTGAAGGATGGAGGATTGAAAATATTGGGCTCTCTTCCAGTTGCTTCCAACATCCTTCTCCACTGATTTTATTTATTTATTTATTTATTGGGTGACATTTGGGCTCAACTACTTCAGCTTTTTCTCATTTATTTCTCACCATCCTCTTGAAGAATGACACGCATCGTAAATTAAGGGCCCGTTTGGGGCGACTTATTGGGGTGCAGTGGGGGTATGAAAACGCCACAGGGGTGTTTGAAAAACACGTTAGGCGCAGATTATTCCTACCGCTCACTCACGCTTATGTGATTTTCTTAATAGAAGGAGAGACGGAGAAGGAGCCGCGTCCTGCGCCTACTTCCCGCGTTCGGGTGAAAATTTCCTTCGGTACCCCCTCCCATCGCCCTCGCCCTCGCCCTCTCATCAAGCGAAGAGGAAGAATGGCGTGAACAGGGTTACCTTCCTCGATAATTTCTGGTCTGTCATTGCCTTCGCGATCCTTCGGGATCCTCACAATTGTTTTGGGCGAAACAGGGAGGGAACGTTCACGAAGGCGATCGTTTTGGGCGAAACCGGGAGGGGGAGTGACAAGCGAGGTTTGTTCACAAAGGCCCTCCAAAGTCAATCCGTTCTCTCCGTTGAGACAAGCGGCGTTCTGGCGAGCCTAATCTCCGATTCCATCCTCTCCCCCCCGCCGAGAAAAGGCTGGATCAGGAAGATACCTAATACTTTCACTTATAGCATTATGGGGGCACTTAAATTAATTTATCATAATTTTTTAAGAATCTATAATTAATTATATCTAAATTTTAATTAAAATTAATTTAAGAATATCTAATTAATTTATATATAATCAATTTAATTATAATAGAAATATATTATAATTTATATATCTTCATTAATGTAATTAATAATTGATTAATCAAAATTTATTAGCTAATAAGTTAATAATTTTTTTAAAAAATAAATGATTACATAAGTTCTGTTACAAACAGTTTCAACAAACATGGGCAGAATGATAAATTCTCCAGCAACAACTATCAAAAAGCTATTCTAAATAAGCTCACCCAAATAACAAGCCAACTTAATCTAATAATCTGCAGATTGAATAATTTGTTAATCAGCAGATTATAAATAATCAACAGCTGCGCCAAACAGACTCTAAAAGTATAATGTGAAATTTATGGTCCAGAGTGTAAATTAAAATTATAATGTGAAATTTGTGGAAGTTAGTGCCACTAATTTAGACTATTTATGACTTATAATGTGACATTTTGTGCTTATAATCATTTTGATTGTTGTCCTTTTTTTTATTTTTTATTTATATCTTCTGGATTGAAAAAATCTTTTTGAAAGAAAAAAAAATCATGAATTAAATTTAATTAATAATATTATTATATTTATTTATTAGAATAGGGTTTATTGGAATTGCAAACATTGAGAGAATGCAAAGAGGTCAGAATTTTAGTTTGAATGTAAGGAAATGACAAGGGATTGACTTTTTTAAGGTTTATCCATCCATGTGGTTGAGAATTTGAAATAATATGGGTCACATTTATTTTTATTTTTTAATTTTTTTTATTTTATAGTGAGAAGGAAATATGTGACTCAAAAATAATATCTCAAGAAAATATTTCTCTCATTTTGGTTGGCATTTAATTTAACTTTTTTTTTAAATTAAACTGGCGCTATAAGAGTAGGAAATTGTACGTCATGTTTTCTATTATATTGTCTGATTTTGAGAAAAAGAGAATAATAGAAAGCAGCACAAAAGAATTTTAAGTAATTAGATGAATTATATGGGATGCAACTGAAATTTTTACATAAAAAAGGGGCAATTTACATTAATATGTATCACCCAATGTTTATGTATTTACATATCGAACGCCTAAACTTTCCTTTTACATTTTTTACCACTCAAACGCTTCATATCTCATAAAAATACCACCATTTTAGTTTTTAAAAAGTGAAATACACTTTTTAATGCATAGGTCAAATGGCAGGCAGGCGGCAGGGCGGCATGCATGCGTGCGAGATGGCAGGGCGGGTGGGCGTGCGTGGGCGCGTGCGTGCTTGTATTTTTTTATAAAAGTCTGTAGGCAATATTATTTAATGTCGAAGGTGGAGTCAAAAAAACAGGATTTAAGAATCCTCTATCNCCCACTTCTGGGCAAGGGAGCAATGCGCTCTCAGGAATCGAGCGCTAAGGCTCTCGAAATGCTATATAGGCATGAAAATAATGAATTACTTTCTAACAAGAACTCTTTATGAAATTAACATATATTGGTACAAGTATAACTTTTAGACTCATTGACATTTATTATTCAAACTATTTTCACTGGAACATTTTAGACGTAGATAATTATTTTCACACTCATTAGAGCCCAATTTTTTAAAATATAATTTGCACTTAAAATTAAATAATATTATTAATTACAAAAAAAATTGTTACTCTATTTTTATGTATAAATGCTAATGGTTATCAAAAAACATCTCTATTCTTTTTCTTCATTTCAAATTATGATTAAAGGTAAAAATAAAGTGCGAAAAAAAGAAAGACAAACAGAGAGGGAAAAAATAAAGATAGTTATTATGTTACGAGGCCTTAGGTTCATCTTCATAAGCCATGCTAATTGAAAAAAATATTACTCATTTAAAAATAGATTTTCATTTTCTATTTTTACTTTCATAGTTTTGATCACGTGTGATTTCTCAAAATTTAATTTGCCTGAAACTTATTAAAAATAAGATGCACTACTGTGATTTCAGCGAATGGTAACAGATGAATCACAACATCCGCTGAACGCACGACATTATATGATCCACACCGTCATTCACACGCCCAGAAGAACATAATATTTTCTCTAAAAAAGACAGCCCTTGTCTCTGTCCCCCTCATTCTAACCCTTCCCTCTGTTCAGCACCCCAAAATCCATAAAACTATTTTCCAATTGAATTTATTAAAACTTTTTTTTTTTGGGTTGGGCTTCTCCCTTTAAATAAGCCTCTTATTTTTTTTAAAATAAAATTTGCATTATTTTGATAGAATTTATTGTTATTGGAATTTTTAAAATTGTTTCTAACAAAAAATCATAAATAACTCATAAAATAAAGAATTGTATTTTTCTAAAATGAAAAGTAACAAAAAAAAAAAAGTTCCTTCAAAGTGCCCCTAAATTCAGGATTTAAGCGAAAGAGACCAGCAATGGGATTGAGGGGTTGTTTGGCTACAAGTATGATTTAATTTAAATAGGATATAGTAAATTCTATAAAATTGAAATCTTGATGTGTAAAAAATGTTTCATGTGACAAATATTAAATAAGATTAAATCTTATGAAAAAAATTGATTGCATACTTTAGGATTTAAATATGTTAATTGAAATATAAATTTTATGTTTTATATTAAAGATATAATTATTAAGCCCAATTATGTCTGATTTGAGATTTCATTTCTAATTATGTTAATAACTGATTAACTATTTACTAAACTAATTAATCATTAATAATAATTTATCAAACAAATTATTTATCAAGCAAAGTCTTATTCATTAATCAACCATTGATTAGTTATGTGTTGGACTAATCAATAATTAATTATAATTTTATAAATTAAATAAATTTAAAAATATAATTCAAATTTTTAATTGATTATGAAGTAGTTAGATATAAGCTTATGTAATTAGAATTAATTTTATAATATATCTAATGAGTTTAAGTATTAATCAATTGAGTTAAGGGGCGTATGCATGTCATCCAATTTCCTTGCATTTAGTTATGTAACACACATTTTATATTTTGAAAAAAATATTGCATTAGGATACTTGATGCAAATTTAGATTATATGTCCAATTAAAATTGATCATGCATTAGAATGGGCCCCATATTTTTTAAAAACAACTAATTTGTGTATTTCAGTGGGGTCCATATTTTGATGTGACTAATTTTAATTGGACATCTGATGCAAGATGTAATAATTTTCCTTATTTTTTACATTATTATCATCCAAATATTTCATTTCACATAAAAAAATATCATCATTTTAGTTTTTAAGAAGCGAGATATATTATTTCATGCATAATTAAAATGATATGCATGTAAAAATTAAATTTTGATGTTAATGATGTAAATACATAGTAAATCATCTTTAAATTAATTAAAATTAACTTATATAAAATTATATTTAATCTCGAAACCTATTACACGATTGCCCTTTCCTTCCCGCAAACCTAGCCTCCCTCTCTTCCTCCTCTCCCGGTTTTGCCCGAATCCATCGCCTAACTCCTCCTCTCTCCTCCTCTCTTGTTCCCGAAACACGNATATATATATATATGAGGGGTAAAATTAAATAAATTGATTTTTTTTTTCAAGGTGAAGGATAGAGGATTGAAAATATTGGGCTCTCTTCCGGTTGCTTCCAACATTCTGCTCCACTGATTTTATTTATTTATTTATTTATTGGGTGACATTTGGGCTCAACTACTTCGGCCTTTTCTCATTTATTTCTCACCATCCTCTTGAAGGATGCCACGCACTGTAAATTAAAATTATAATGTGAAATTTATGGACCAGAGTGTAAATTTAAATTATAATGTGAAATTTGTGGAAGTTAGTGCCATTAATTTAGACTATTTATGACTTATAATGTGACATTTTGTGTTTATAATCATTTTGATTGTTGTCCTTTTTTTTATTTTTTATTTATATCTTCTGGATTGAAAAATTCTTTTTGAAAGAAAAAAAAAATTTGAATTAAATTTAATTAATGATATTATTATATTTATTTATTAGAATAGGGTTTATTGGAATTGCAAACATTGAAAGAATGCAAAGAGGTAAGAATTTTAGTTTGAATGTAAGGAAATGACAAGGGATTGACTTTTTTAAGGTTTATCCATCCATGTGGTTGAGAATTTGAAATAATATGGGTCACATTTATTTTTATTTTTTTATTTTTTTATTTTTTTTTATAGTGAGAAGGAAATATGTGACTCAAAAATAATATCTCAAGAAAATATTTCTCTCATTTTGATTTGCATTTAATTTAATTTTTTTAAAATTAAACTGACCCTATAAGATTAGGAAATTGTACGTCATTTTTCTATTATATTGTCTGATTAATTTAAATTCAGTGAGATTTTGAGAAAAATAGAATAATAGAAAGCAGCACAAAAGAAATTTAAGTAATTAGATGAATTATATGGGATGCAAGTGAAATTTTTACATAAGAAAGGGGCAATTTACATTAATATGTACCACCCAATGTTTATGTATTTACGTATCGAAGGCCTAAACTTTACTATTACATTTTTTACCACTCAAACCCTTCATATCTCATAAAAATACCACCATTTTAGCTTTTAAAAAGTGAAATACATTTTTTCATGCATAGGTCAAATGGCAGGCAGGCGGCCGGGCGGCATGCATGCGTTCGAGATGGCAGGCGGGCGGGCGTGCGTGGGCGCGTGCGTGCTTGTATTTTTTTATAAAAGCCTGTAGGCAATGTTATTTAATGTCGAAGGTGGAGTCCAAAAAAATAGGATTTAAGAATCCTCTATGGTGTTCTGGAACAACATAAAACCCCCTAGAAAAAGGTACATGTATACCTAATAAGGAAAATAATAGTCATAAATCTTATGAAGAAAATTTTGAAAACAATAAAGAAGAAAGTAGACCCTGCAGTTATGTGTCCAACAATGTAGGGCTTCAGTCATAGCAAGGAAAACACCACCAATATATAGTAAACAACCATGAATATGACTCCAAAACGTGGGGTGACGGCGTGAATGAGAGGAATAAACAGGTGAATACCTCAACAAAAATGCAGGATACAACTTTCAATAAGACCATTAAATGCGGGGTAGCACCCTTAATAACATCATCAGAATGCGGGGGGAGGGAATAAACCCGTGAATTCCACTACGAGAACTCATGATACAACCTTCAATAACACCTTCAAACTGCGGGATATCGCCCTAAATAAAAACATCAAAATGTGGGATACAACTTTCGATAACACCAACATACTCTTCAAAAATATTACCACCAAAACGCGGGATACAAGCGCGAATAAAATTGAGTTGAAGTTTATTTGTCAATTGCGCATGAATTACTCAACCATATCGAAAATCAACAGTCCATGAATGTCTATTTCACCAAATTGAAAGCCTTGTGGGAAGAATTATCACTACAAGAACTCATGATACAACCTTCAATAACACCTTCAAACCGCGGGATATCGCCCTAAATAACACCATCAAAACGCGGGATACAACTTTCAATAACACCATCATATTCTTAAAAAATACTACCACCAAAACACGGGATACAACCGCGAATAAAATTGAGTTGAAGTTTATTTGTCAATTGCACATGAATTACTCAACAATATCGAAAATCAACAGTCCATGAATGTTTATTTCACCAAATTGAAAGCATTGTGGGAAGAATTATCACTACAAGAATTCATGATACAACCTTCAATAACACCTTCAAACCGAGGGATATCGCCCTAAATAACACCATCAAAACGCGGGATACAACTTTCGATAACACCATCATACACTTCAAAAACACTACCAACAAAATGCGGGATACAATCGCGAATAAAATTGAGTTGAAGTTTATTTGTCAATTGCGCGTGAATTACTCAACCATATCGAAAATCAACAGTCCATGAATGTCTACTTCACCAAATTGAAAGCATTGTGAGAAGAATTATCTAATTTTAGACCACCTTGCTCGTGCGGAAAGTGTTCTTCTAGAGCTATCAAGGATTTGACAATTACTTCCAGGTTGAGTATCTAATAACATTTCTAATGGGGTTAAAATGAATCTTTCAATTAAGCAAGAGGCCAAATTCTTCTCTTAGATCTCCTTGCACCCAAACTCGTTTCTAACGAAGAACGTCAAAAAAGTATTACATCAGAGGGAGCTGATACTGAAAATCAGAATACAGAGTTTACATAACGCACTGCTGTCCCTAAGCGCATCTATTATAAAAATCAGATCAATGGTAACAACAAATGTCAAAAGAAAGACAGACCATTTTGCACTCACTACAATTTTCATGGACACTTTGTTGAAAAGTGTTATAAGATTCATGGCTATCCACTATGATAAAGACAGTAACAAACTATAACAGAAATAAAAGTACAGCTAATTAATATCTAAAAATGTATGTAAATCCACAATAATTGAGTGATATGTATGTAAATATTCCGAAAAAAATAATAATAAGAACATAAGCTAGCATTAAGAGAGAGCCATACAACGACAACAACAACAACAAAGCCTTAATCCAACTACATAGGGTCGGCTACATGAATCCTTTTTCTCCATTGTGTCCTATTTAGTGTCATATTAAAAGAGAGCTATATAAGAGAAAAAAATTGCTCGAATGCTATTTTTGATATTAGGTTTGAGGAATCATCCTGCTCAAAGTTGCCATGTATTTGATAGAGGATCCACGTGGCGGTTCATAGAACGAGCACTTGTGGTCCAGAGAACGGGCTACTGCTGCACACAACTAAACTAGCTAAGCAATCACAAACATTAGACCATAACTACCTTATATATATCCCAATCATTGATTAAAAAGCATAACCACTTGCTTCCAGATCCATCTTACCAGTCCTACATAATACCCTGTACTAGCAATGTAGAAGGACAATAATGAGTTCAAATTCTCACATTCTGTAGATATGCTTGTTTTCTTTTTGTCTGCTTTCCCACTTTTCAAGGTATCAGAGCTTCTGCTTAACAGCATTCTTGCTTCAACATTTTATTCTTTGCACTCATGGTCCTCATGGATGAGTTTGAAACATCCAACCTGAATGGAGGACTTGCTTCACTCAATATCGAAGAATCCTCAATCCCTCCTCACTAATTTTTCATCTCCAACATCAAAACAATAATTTACACTCCACTCAACACAGAACTATCCATTATGGCGTTCTCATATCCTCAAACAAGTAAGGTTAACAGATTTGAAGGATTTTCTGATGGCTCCATACCGGAAGTACAAAAAACAAGTGCAGGTGCTTCTGGAATGCAGATATCCACTCCAGCTTATACTACATGGACGTTTGTCATACAAAAATTAGCAGTTGCACTATTTTCTACGATCACATTCACAATTCTACCCTATGTTTTACACTTAGATACTTGTTCAAAAATTTGGAGTACCATAGCAAGGCAACTACAAGCTACAAATCAGTCTGGGGTTATTTGGTTGTGAATCGATCGAATCCGATTTTTCCATCCCAACACAAATAACATATAGTATAAAAATTTCTTGCTATATGACTACAAGCCGTTGTTGTAAAATACTATGCCAATAAACGAGTTTGGTTTTGAATGGATCCGATTCGATGATAAATGTAATCCGTAAGAATACCTGATTCACATTTTAACCAAGCCAGACTATCCAATACATTCATAATATGATGGATTGAAAGTACTAGGCTTAGGCTTGAACACTACCTTTATTTGACTGGTATAAAAAGGCAAAAAAAGAATAACAACATAACTTTACTGGAGAGAGAATTCAAAACTTTGCAGATAAATCAAGATAAAAATGGCACATACATGACATCCATGAAGAAATAATACCTTCCGTACAATCACATAGTCACCCACTGACAAACTTAATTCAACATCTGTTTCAGTCATATGTGAATGCATAACTTGCACATTGAAAAAGTTTATATAAAATGCATAAGAATTTATCTTACAGGGCAAATTTGTAAGAAGGAATTGCAGTCAGAAGCCTAAATATAATTACTTCTGAACCATTCATTAAATTCGGGTTAAATAAGCCGCCAGCTCCATACCATCTGTTATAATAACAATATTACATTAAGTCTACAGAAAATGCAGTCCTCAAGGAATCACATACATACATACATACATATATATATATATATATATATATAAGGTAAATCACCTCCTAATTGCTCAAGAATTCGAAGCACTCGTTGGTGAAAAATTCTATCTGATTCAATCTTCAATGAGAAAGGTGAAAAACAACAGTGGAAAACTTATGATAAAAACAAACCACACAAAAAATATTGAATTCAGTTGGAAAAATGTTCTCTCTCTCTCTCATTTTTTTTTTTCAGAACAAACCATTGCAATAAGCCGCTGCAAAGGCAATCTTTGCTGTTGGGCTTCAACAAAAACCATTGATGCAATAGCTTCCTTGCTTAGGATTCACATGTTTGACTTCAAGTTTTGACGCTTGGATTGGACAGCTTCAAGCTTTAAACTGTTATCAACATTGCCAGGGGTTTCCCTAACTTTCTGCTGCNCCTCCTAATTGCTCAAGAATTCGAAGCACTCGTTGGTGAAAAATTCTATCTGATTCAATCTTCAATGAGAAAAGTGAAAAACAACAGTGGAAAACTTATGATAAAAACTTACCACACAAAAAATATTGAATTCAGTTGGAAAAATGTTCTCTCTCTCTCTCATTTTTTTTTCAGAACAAACCATTGCAATAAGCCGCTGCAAAGGCAATCTTTGCTGTTGGGCTTCAACAAAAACCATTGATGCAATAGCTTCCTTGCTTAGGATTCACATGTTTGACTTCAAGTTTTGACGCTTGGATTGGACAGCTCGAAGCTTTAAACTGTCATCAACATTGCCAGGGGTTTCCCTAACTTTCTGCTGTCGTCCTGAGACTTCAATTGCCTGATAAGATTAAATCCTATTTTACAGGCCATAAATCATGACAAGTGATTACACCATAACGGGGCGTGTTTTGCAAAAATAAGATGTTTAACTTATGCACCATGCAATGATTGCCTAAAGCCGTTTTAACCGTTATTTGATGATTAAAATATATCTACAAAATGTGGGCATTAATCTTTCCCGTAGCAGTATATAGAAATAGAGATTAGTGTCAAAATAGTCCCCCACACTTTGTAGAGAGTCATTTTATTATCAGAGTTTATAAGAGTGTCAATTTAGTCCCAAAACTCTTTTAATAAGGGCTAAAATAGTCATTCATGTTGTCTATTTTAACCTATATTAAAATATTCTTGGGACTAATTTTACACTTAAGTTTTATAGACTCAGGCAATTTTAGTAGTCATGGGACTTTTTGAAATTTTGCTCAATTTAAAACTTACATTGGACCAAAAGAGATCCCAAAAAATATAAACAAGAGTCAAACAAAAATGTCAGTTATTGGCATCCAATAAATCTATGTGTTGAGAATATTAGGGCGAATAAAAACTAGAATCGACACAAATCCAGAAGAACACAGAGATTTAACGAGGTTCGACAAAGATGTCTACGTCCTCGGGAGCAGAGCGGCGAGTTCCTCTCACTATTCAGAAAAGAGGTTACAGAATTCAGGGATGCCTCCTAGGGTTACTAACAGACCTATTTATAACCCCAGGAGTAAACCCTAGGCACAATATATAATTACAACATTATCCTTGTACCATACCGCGGGGCTTTGCCCCGAACCCACGTAACTTTCCAATTTGGACAGATTCTTCTGCTCCGCTGCGATCCAGCGTCTGTCCCTATATGATATATGAGTCATACCATAACAAATCTCCACCTTGGCGAATATTCAGCCCCTTAGGAGAAAAAAAAATACCTGGGAGTTACACCTGCACCACTGTGGGTTGGGCCACCATACTTCTCTAGCAACCGCAAACATTTAACAAGTCCAAGCAATGGAAGAACTTGTTGATAGTAACTAACTTGATCAACATATCAGCTGCATTCTCATCAGTATGAACCTTCTGCAACAGTATCTCCCTAGAAGTAATCATTCTCTGATCTTGTGATACCTGACATCAATGTGCTTGGTTCTCGCATGGTACACTTGGTTCTTAGCCAGATAAATAGCACTCTGACTGTCACAATGCAACTGAACTCCTCCTTGCTCAACGCTCAGTTCCTTTACTAGCCCAGAAAGTCATAAAGCTTCTTTAGCAACTTCAACTACTGTCATGTACTCTGCTTTAGCTGTAGATAATGCCACAATAGACTGAATTGTTGATTTCCAACATATAGGTCCTCCACCAAGAGTAAACACATACCCAGTTGTAGACCTTCTGTCATCCAAATCACCTGTGTAGTCTGAATTAACGTACCCCACAACTGAAGGATCATTCTTCTGATTACCAAAAATAATTCCATGTCCTAGAGTATCATTCAGATACCTGAAAATTCACTTGCCTGCTTCCCAATGTCGTCTTCCAAGTTAGCCATGTATTTGCAGACTAGACTAACAGCATGAGCCAAATCAGGACGAGTACATACCATAGCATACATCAAGCAGCCAACTGCACTGGCATATGAAACCTTTGCCATGTCTTCCATTTATGTATCTGTTTTAGAACACTGTTCTGAAGAAAGCTTAAAATGATTTGCCAAAGGAGTGCTCATAGGCTTTGCATTGCTCATCTCAAACCTTTCCAGCACTTTCTCAACATAGCCTCGTTGAGATAAACATAATTGTCTTGAACCTCTGTCTCGATGAATCTCCATTCCAAGAATTTTCTTCGTAGAACCCAAATATTTCATGTCAAATTCCTGGCTCAATAAAGCTTTCAAGCCACGGACATCGTTCATATTCTTTGCAGCAATCAGTATATCATCAACATACAACAATAGAAAAATAATAGAACCATCATCAAGGCTCTTCACATAAACACAACAATCATACTCACATCACCTGTAGCCAATCTGAATCATGTAGGAGTCAAACCGCTTGTACCATTGTCTTGGAGACTGTTTCAACCCATACAACGATTTCTTTAACCTGCAAACCATATACTCTTGTCCAAGTTGAGTGAACATTTCTGGCTGCTTCATGTAAATCTGCTCCTCCAAATCACCATGCAAGAAAACAATTTTAATATCCATCTGCTCCAAATGCAAATCCCAAATAGCTACTAATGCAAGCACTGCTCTTATAGAAGTATGTCTGACCACAGGAGAAAAAGATTTCATCATAATCTATCTCCTTCTGCTGTGAAAATCCCTTTGTAACCAATCGAACCTTGAACTTTTCCCCTTCTTTTTCTGATACTGTTGGTTTCCTTTTGTGGACTCATTTGCATCCAATAGCCTTTTTTCCCTCTAGAAGCTGAACTAGCTCCCAAGTACGATTTTTCTGCAAAGACTCCATCTCCTCAACCATTGCACCCATCCATTTCTTTTTCTCCTGGCTAGTGATAACTCCTTGAAAAGTGGTTGGATCATCGCTGCTGATGAGAAGTGCACATGAGACTAAGCCTTCATAACCCAATCTGGTAGGAAGCCTTACATTGGTGCGTCTCTGTCTATCTCTGGCTAGATTATAATTATGCAGATCATCTGAAATAGAATTACCAGGTGTTGAATTTGAACTTTCACCTCTCTTAGAAGTTACTGACTGTTGTTTTAAATCAATCTGCACTGCATCTGAACTGGAATTGTTCCCTGACACATTGTCTTGATTCTGTTGTAACATAAACTGCTCATCAAAAACTGCATCTCTGCTGATCATCATCTTCTTTGCAATCGAATCTCAAAACTTGTATCATTTCACACCTTTCTTATAGCCCAAAAAGATGCACTTCTTGGATTTTACATCAAGTTTGGATTTTTCATCTCTAGGTACATGCACATAAGCAGTACAACCAAAAATCCGTAAATGAACAAATTTAACTGGATTACCTGTCCATAACTCTTCTGCGACCTTGCCACCCAATGATGCTCGATGTGATCTATTGATGAGATAACATGCCATATTCACAGCCTCTGCCCAGAAACTCTTAAGAAGCCCTACATTCATTCTCAAGCACCTTGCCCGTTCAGTTAAGGACATGTTCATCTTTTCTGCCACACTATTCTGCTGTGGTGTCTTCTGCACTGAAAAATGCCTCTGAATCCCATGCTCCTCACAGAACTTCTGAAACAGCGAATCTGTGTACTCTGTGTCATTATCGGACCTCAAATACTTGATTTTTCTACCAGTTTGGTTCTCCACCTCAACTTTCCACAGCTTGAATTTAGAGAAGACTTCAGATTTCTGCTTCAAGAAATATACCCAAACTTTTCTGGAGAAATCATCAATAAAAGTAACAAAATACTGAGATCCTCTCAATGACAACTCCCTAGTAGGACCCCATTCATCAGAATGCACATAGTCAAGAATTCATTCAATTTTGTGCTTTCCAGTCATAAAACTGACTCTAATCTATTTTTCAAGAATACAGAACTTACAAAGATCAAGTTTGCAGCTGTTAACCCCATGCAACAGATTTCTTCTATACAATTCTGTCATCCTACGTTCACTGAGATGACCCAGACGAATATGTCATAGCTTTGTGCTGTCATTATTTGACTCAACAGAGTGAACTCCACCTACAACTGTACTCTCTAACAGTCTTTGATTTATTTTTTATTAGAAGTTATGAAGTTTAGATTTATTTTATAATATAATTCTATTTCCTTTTCTATTTTAGTTTCATTTCCTTGAATTAGATTTATTTCCTTTGTTATTTTATGTTGTTTCTTTTATCTAAAAAATTATTAATACAAATTGATTAATTGGAGATATTATGAGTTATCTCTTTCCTTTCATATTATTTCTTTTTATTATTTTTCTTATTCTAGGATTCAAGTAATTGTTATTTATACATCTTTTCATATAAACAAAAATATTCTGTATCATTCTGAATTTCAACATGATATCAAAGCCAAATTTCCTACCTGTCGGTCCTCCCTCCAGAGCCGCCAGACACCCTTCCTGCCATCCTCTCTGCAGGAAGGGAGGGATTCTGGTTCTGAACATGGTCGAGAAGCCTTCGGTGGCGGAGATCCTATCTTGCGGTGGCAGCGGCGTGAGGTCCAGCGAGGGGCAGTCGTTCTTCAACCACGTTTACGAGTTTGAGTACGCCATTGACAGTCAACAATCTCACATCTTAATGACCTCCATGACAAGCCACCTAATGGAGATAGACATTGAAGATCGCTTCCAAAAGTGGCATTCCTGCGATCCAGCGGACATCTACCATGCGCTTATCTGCAAGTATGTTCCTCAGGACAAGTTGGATTTGAAAAAGATGTTGGAAGAAGAAGCCAGAAGGCGTCAGTGGCTTGAATGCGACAGGGAAGGGGAAAATATTACATTTGAAGTGGTTAACGTTGGCACTTCAGTAAATAATCACCTAGACATATGGAGAGATCATTTCTCAACATTGATTGATAAGGAGATACATGCAACTATCCAGAATCTTGTTCGACCCAACAATTTGTTTGCAGATGCAGTGGATGCCAGACAGGAAATGATTTGCGAATTGGTGCATTATTTATTATGTTTCAGACAATGCTTCTCAAAGATACATTTTTGTTGGATTTTGTTGGGGATGAAAGAAATATTGTTCTAAGTTATGGCCCTTATCAGTTTCCTAGTTTGGGTTTCATATTTGAATGGTATTAAGAGATACAGGCACACAAACCCAAAGAATTCTGGACCATTCATTGTTCCCATACTTCAGAATAGGGGCAATGTTACTTTCTCTTGGATGTGAGGACACCTCTTTGACTACACATGTGTTGTTTTAGTTTATAAGATGTGTGTTGCGGAATCCATGGAAACTAGGTTAGGACCATGGCTTTTTTCTAGTCGACGGACCTCCCTCCTGATCTCCTTCCAAGACCGTCGGTGCACCTACCTGCAGCAAGTCGTCCTCCAGAGCTTTTTCTTGCATCAAACCCTCCTCCAAAACTTTTTTCCTGCATCCAACTCTCCTTCATAATCTTTCCTACAACAGACCCTCCTCCGAAGCTTTTTTCTGTATCAAACACCTCCACAGCTTTTCCTGCAACAAACACTTCACCTGAATTCTTCTTGCAACAGGCCCTCCTCGGAGACTTTTCTCATGCTTGGTTGCATGTATCTTGTGGAGAATCTTAAGCATGGATGGGCCGAGTGTTTTGGTGGTGCCTCAGCCTTAAAGTTGTTCTCACAAATGAGTGGCTCGCTCTTCGTGAACTCTCTGATTCGATCCAATGCTCGTGGGAATGCGAAGGATTGGAAAGCATCTCCCACATTACTAATTGTTTATTTTTGGAGGTAGTTTTGGATAAGCTCTAGCATTTGGGGTTTAATGTTTCCAAATATCATTGCTTTGAAAAAGTCCTGGATAATTTATGCAACATTACTAGTGCACTCATCCCTCTTGCAAGACTATACTGTAAAGCAGTGTACCTTTGTTGGCAAGCTAGAAATGACAAGAAGCACTCTAAATCTCATGGTAATTTGATGACGGTGGAATCAAACCTGCCCGAGGTCTTATTTGACACTCACTTTCCTTTCTTACCAGAGCACTAGGGTGGCCGGTTAAGTTGTTTACTCGTCCATTTTGGCGCCCTCCCCCTCCGAGGTGGATCAAGGTGATCGTTGACGGATCTCTCCTTCCCTCCAACCTTGCTTCTGTCGGCATTGTCATTCGGGACAAGATGAGTTATGTTATTACCGCGATGGGCCACAAGTTTAATCATTGGGATAACAGCTTGGTGGAAATGGAGGCAATCTTATCCCTTCACGCGATTGTGATGATTGGATGTTTGAACGCAAAGGAATTATTATTGAGGGGTTATAACTTAAATGTTATCAACTATTTTCATAAGGCAATGGAGAAGAAGATGTTGCAAGTTCAATTTCTCGGCAATCCAAACATTGCTTTCTTACTTCGATGTAAGCATGTTATTTTTCAACATACAAATAGAGACAACAATACAATTGCCCATACATGTGCCAAAATAGCATTGGATAATGATTTTCTCTTACATCATGTAAATATCTATGATCCTCTTTTTTGGTATTACAAGAGAATAGTGCTTATATTGTAAATGCCCAAGTGGCATAGTTTTTTTGTTTTTTGGTTCATTCTTGGAACGTTTTGTAACTTATTGTAACTTTCTACTAAGTAATACAAATGCATGCCTTTCAAGGAGCCTTTTCCTGCAGCAAGACCTATCGCTGAAGCTATTCCTTTTTTTTTCTTTTTTCTTGAGGTCATTACCTGTAGGAGCATTCCGCCTACCTACAGACACTGCAGGAACTGAGTTGAAGACAACTGCAATCAAAATTTATTTTTTTTTTAGCAAGTTGTCTACTTTCCTACAAATTCCACTGCAATATTGTCTATAGGAGCTTCTGTCTACCAACAAACACTGCAGAAACTACAATCAAAGACAAATGTAAACAACTAGAAGGTAATTTTTTCTTGCAGGTTATCTACTTCCCTGCAAACTCTCCCACAACATTATCTATATGAGCCTTTTGTCTGCCTACACACACTGCAGGAACTACAGTCAAAGACAACTATGATACGGGATGAAAACTTCAAGTACTACTTCACAAGATCTTTCTCGTCAATTATTTGATGTTTTCTAATCCAAGTTGAACATGATTTTCAACCATATTTGAACTTGAGAAAAGTGTTAAAGTTGTATTATGAAGTAATTTATTCTTATTAGAACTTATTAGGATTAGATTTATTTTCTAACATAATTTTATTTCTTTTCTTATTTTAGATTTATTACCTTGGATTGAATTTATTTCCAAAATTTTATTTCCTTTCTCATTTAAGATTTTCATATTTTATGTTGTTTCATTTATCTCCAAAATATTTAATATGAATTGATTAATTGGAGATATTATGAGCTATATATTTCCTTTATTGTTATTTCTTTTTATTGACTTTCCTATTATAAGATTCATGTAAGGATTATTTATACCTCTTTTCACATAAAAAAATCCCATAATTCTAAATTTCGACAGCATTTAGTCCCACTTCTGAAGATAAGCTTAATCATTGTTGTTTAAAGTAAAAATGAAGCTTGCATGTTTAAGAATTTGAGCTACAAGTGACTATGAAAATAGGATATATTGGCTATTTTTTTCTCGCTTTTGAGCAGAACATGAGCTTATTCCGAGCCAAAAAAATTTTTGAACGAGCCAAAAACGAATACGTTATTTACAAGCAAGAAAAAAAATCGGACAAACACTGGGTTCACTCATGCTCAGCTCGTTTACACCCGTGTTTACAAAGCTTATACAAGGTTTAGGCACAACTTATAATCATGTTGGATAGTCTAACCTTTTTTCTATTTACCCTTTGGCTTATTTGCATTGTATTGCAACTTTTGCTCCTTAAATGCCCAAACATCAAAGTTCATTTTCTATATATTTACATTCAATTGATGGTACTAACATTGACTCAAATCATCCCACAACCAATTAATCGGCTTTTCACATCGATCATAATTTTCATTTCAGCCTCAACATTAAAGTTTTTTTTTTGGTATACCAATAATTTGGCGTGATTTTAGTGCAAGTTACTGAAGCAATTTTTCACTTAGAAAATATCGTTGTCAGTAGAGTGGATTTTTGTTTTCTAAAGTGGATTTGTTCCTGATATTGTCTATTGTTTTGCTTCATTTCAGTGGAAAATGATGATTACTTACTCTTATTCAGGAGTTCCTACAGCTGAGTCATGGAAACCTATATAAGCTATGTATTCCTTTTCTTTTTGGGTTAAAAAATAACATTTTTGAAGCTAAGAAACTATTTTTTCATAAACAAAAACTTTTGCTAAGTATCTGTTCAAATTAATGGTTTGCTTAAGAAAAATAGCTAGAACAGGAGCATGAACATGAAATCCCATCACAAGTGCAAATATTCTTATCAATGATTCCTTTTGCGGGCTCCCCTATAATACAGAAGCTGATTCAATAACTCCAACTTGAATCCAGTTTTGTAACAAATACCAGGAATATGATGCTTCCAACATTCCTTGGACTCTTCTTCCTGTGAATCAAACAAAACATCACTAGTGCTTGCTACTAAATAAACAAATTCAATGAATGTAAATATTCCAACACCATCCAGCACATGAACCGCAAAACAAGCTCAATTCACGGCTTCCAAGCTCCGATTAATCTAATCCCGTACACAAATTGCAAGAATCAACAAAATAAAAAATCTCCTGGAAGACCGCCACTAAAAGCAACCCAACAGCAAGAAACATTATGACCCAATAAAACTTAAGCCCGAACAAAACCCAAAGTAAGCAAGCGAGGGAGAGGAACCTGCTGCTGCTTGGCAACCAGCTCCCTAAACCGAGGTGCCTTCTTCCTGATAGTATCCATCTCTAAGCGCTCCCTAAAATCACCGGCAGCCGGGAACCAGTATACCAGTGGTCGGAGTTAGGAGCGAGTCAGGGTACGGGAAGTCTGGGAAAGTATGTACAGAAATTTCAGTGAACCGACTCGCGGATCGGGCCCAAAGAAATCCCATTTTTGATAATGGGCTGCAAGGGCCTTAAAATTCACTTTAGGCCTTTTTTTTTTTCAGCACTTGGATTAGACGTTTTAAAATGTTATATTTATTTTCAATCAAACAATATGCAATGTATTTGAGAATATTTTACTTTATTGCAATAAAGCTTGTCTTAATATTCATTTATGAACTACTGAAATAAGCAGAAATTTGATTTTAGCACATCTTACACATAAGCTTTCATATTTATATAAATAGCATTCAATTCTTGTATATCACATAAAAAAATAGCATTATTTTAAAAATAANGTAAATATTCCAACACCATCCAGCACATGAACCGCAAAACAAGCTCAATTCACGGCTTCCAAGCTCCGATTACTCTAGTCCAGTACACAAATTGCAAGAATCAACAAAATAAAAAATCTCCTGGAAGAGCGCCACTAAAAGCAACCCAACAGCAAGAAACATTATGACCCGATAAAACTTAAGCTCGAACAAAACCCAAAGTAAGCAAGCGAGGGAGAGGAACCTGCTGCTGCTTGGCAACCAGCTCCCTGAACCGAGGTGCCTTCTTCCTGATAGTATCCATCTCTAAGCGCTCCCTAAAATCACCGGCAGCCGGGAACCAGTATACCAGTGGTCGCAGTTAGGAGCGAGTCAGGGTACGGGAATTCTGGGAAAGTATGTACAGAAGTTTCAGTGAACCGACTCGTGGATCGGGCCCAAAAAAATCCCATTTTTCATAATGGGCTTCAAGGGCCTTAAAATTCACTTTACACCTTATTTTTCAGCACTTGGATTACACGTTTTAAAATGTTTTTTTTAATTTTCAATCAAACAATATGCAGTGTATTTGAGAATATTTTACTCTATTGCAATAAAGCTTGTCTTAATATTCATCTATGAACTACTGAAATAAGCAGCAATTTGATTTTAGCACATCTTACACATTAGCTTTCATATTTATATAAATAGCATTCAATTCTTGTATATCACATAAAAAATAGCATTATTTTAAAAATAAAATGTTTAATTTTCATATATATTTATATAATGTTTAATTTGTATCTTAATGAATCTTTATCATTGTTATTTTCTTAAGAACTAATAAAAATTAAGATATTATATTAATAAATATAAACTTATAGATGTGAGATATATTAATACTCGTGTTTGGAGTGCTATGTATGTACATCCTCCTACAAAAAAATATGGCGTATTTACATATATAACACGTCATCCATATATATTTTCATATCTAAACACCTAATCATTCATTTCTATACGTATTATACTCAAATATTTAATATTACGTCAATAACATCACTATTTATCAACTCTTTCCAATAAAATACATATTTTCTTTTATAAAATTTTATAAGGAAAATTTACATAAGCAGCACACAATTCTTATATATTTATATATCTCATACCTAATGCTTCATATTTACATATAAACTGTACTTTATTATTTTAAATATATACATTAGGCAATAGTATTATTTTTCAGATTTGAGTGCCATTTGTGTAATTTCAAAAGTTTAGGGGTGAAAATGCAAATATCAAACATCATATAGGATGCTCAATTTTAAAATCATAGGGCCTACCTAGAGGTTAGATTTGACTTAAAATAATAGCCGTACATAGCCACTAACCCCACCTCCAACAGTCTAAGCACATTATTTGACCTAACTAGTTAAAATGTAGCACACGCCTTTCATGTTTTGACTAACTAATTACGTGTTAATTAATATTCTAATCCTTATTTGTCCGTCATTAACCACACGAAATAAGGCTTTGAATAATGAATAATATTTATTTGCTTTTCTGGCAATCAAATTTTCATAGACAAATAGTTACATTTGATTATGGGGCGGTTTACATTATTGCATACATTGCACCCGCATATTATATATTATTTAATTTATTTTTTTTCTAAAGGTAAGAAAAGGACAAGCCTTACCTTTAAGGTTCCCGCATAGAAAAATCAAAGCGCCAGGTGGAACGGAGAAATGGTTCTATTCAACGGCATGAGTCATGGCACCCTATTTTGACAGAATGGTTTTTTTTTTCTAAGGGAATTTACGTAGATACCACATTATTCTTATATATTTACATATGCAAATGTACTTGTCACTCAGATATTAGATTTTTAAGAATAGAGGGTTATAAATATAAATATCAAATTTTAGATGTTAGATATGTAAATATAACCGGCTGTATTAATCTATGTACATACACTGCATTAATTCAATTAAAAGTAATATTGCAGATTTAGAAACAGATTTTTCATTTTTGCAGACAACACCCTAATATTCATGCCAAAAGATTCATTGTTATTTTAAGAAGATTTAGGGCCCGTTTGGGGCAGCGTTTTTGAAAATGCCGCTTAACTGTTTAGTTTGTGTTTTTTTGAAAACAATGTCTGAAACACATAAATTGCCCCAAACAGACTCTTAATTTAATGTAAATTATGAAAAATTTTGCATTTAGGTTTATTTCAAAAAATAGCCGAATTAATTAGAGATAACAGCTATACAATTATTATATATTATTAAAATAAGTGCATTTATGACAATAAATCCAGGAAATAATTTAGAAGTTANTATATATATATAATAATAATAATAATAATAATAATAATAATAATATATATATATATATAATAAAGCGTTAGAAATAATCAAAAAAGGAACTCTATGAAAGAGACAAGATCCCGGGGTTTGGGCCTAGTTATTTGGAGTAATGTTGGATCACATGGCATGGATAAGATCATTCATACTCCTTCTCTCATTCCCATAACTTTATATGATTATAATTTATAAGTAATTTGATTATTATAAGATTTATTTGATAAAAAAAATGCTAAGATTATTACATTAATAGCATTCAAAATATTATTATTAACAAAATTAACCCTCATATTATTATTTTTATCTATTGAACTCATGTATTTTGAGTTAATTTAATAATAATATAAATATGAGTTGGACTTTCATAGTGAATTTTTCATATTTGATAGACACAAAAGTGTGCTAATTTTGTAAATAATAATATTTTGAGGAATATTAAGTGAAAATTTTATTTTATTGGAAGGCTGAATATTAAAATATGAATATTAATTAAACTGTTATAATTTGCTGTGGTTGAATTTTGATAAATAAAGAAACTTTCAATTATTTATGCGTGGCTTCAACTTTTATTTTTCTTATTGAAGGAAAAGCAGAAGGCGACAAAACAAACCTTTTTCACCTTCACGAAATGGTGAACCGACCATTGTTTTTCTGAATCGTTCTTTTTTTAATTTCTTTCTTATTTTAAATAATGTTAAAATAATAAGTAATAAATTTATTTCTCTCTTAAATATAGTTATGTAGTTATGAGAATAAAGATTAGGTGAGAATTTATTTAATGATATGGTTATATCGTTGTTAACAAATGCCAGCCGGATACGCGTGTCAATGGCATAAATGCTTTGGCCCCCATACATTTAAGAGCACGTTTCCGTTAGCTTATTATTATTATTATTATTGTTATTATTATTATTATTATTATTATTATTATTATTATTATTATATATATATATATATATATATTGATTATCTACACTTATACTTACAAGAAAAATAATACTACCTCTGTTTTTTTTTTAGTTTAAAGTAGGATGTACACAAATAAAAAAAAAAACAGCAGGAGGAGACGAAGGTCGTTGACGATTGTTATGGCCCAAACGAAGTAATTAACTAAGGAATTGTAAGTACAAATGCTCTTCACTTGAATTAAAGGAGATAAAATTACAATGTTGATGTATGATAACAGTTCAATAATAATAGCAGTCATGGGCCACGAAGGTCGTTGACGATTGTTATGGAGGCAATAATATGTCTTGAATATTGTAAATGGTGGTTGTAGCGTCAGCTTGCTGTAAAGTTTGTAGCTCAAAGTGTGGTAGTAGTTGTTGGTCATGTAGAATGTATGTGATAGCTTCAGGAGCGTCGGTTGGCTATAGTGGCCTTAATAGCAAACTATGATATCATTTGTAGGTTGTAGGGCTGGAGCAGAAAGCTGCATGAGTTATGAACCGCATATGCATTAACATGGAGTTGTAATAATTTTTGTAAGTTGTAGAGATCGAAGTTAGGAGCTGCATGAGCTGTGAGACATGTATGTTGCAGTGACCTATAATAGCTTTCGTATTCCGCAAAGATCAGAGTTAGGAGCTACATGAGTTGTGAGTCACATAAGTCATAACAGAGAGCTGTAATAATTTCCATAAGTCACAAATGTCTGAATTAAGTTCTGCATGAGTTGCAAGCCACGTAAAGCCTAAGTTAGGATCTGCATGAGTTACAAGCCACGTAAACCATAATTTGTCCGTATGCTGTAGTAATGAGTTATGATAATGTATTTAAGTCATAGAGACTGGAGTTGGGAGCTAAACAAGTTTTGAGTCGTGTAGGTTGTAGTTGGTCAAGTTGATGTATGTAGGTCGCAAAGATTGGTGTTGGGAGCTACATGAGTTGTGAGTTATGAGTTGTGTAAGTGTAGTTTTTCATGTGTGTGGTAAGCTATAATAACATTTAAAGGCCGCAGAGGCTAGATTTAGGTGTTGCATAAGCTTAAGCCCCACAAGTTGTAGTAGTGAGCATCAATAATGTTTATAGGTCACAGAGACCGGAGTTGGGAACTGCATAAACTATAAGCCACGAAGGTTGTTGTTGGTCATGTAAGTTATAATGGAGAGCTGCAGTAACGTCTGTAGTCCACAGATGCTGAGTTGGGAGCTACAAGACATGTGAACCAAGTCACATAGGTTGTAGTGGTGAGCCACAATACTATCCGTAGACAACTGAGATTGAAGTCGGGAACTGCGTGAGCCGACAACCACATGTCATTGTTGGTGACGTTGATGTTTGTATGCCACAAAAGTTAGAGTTGGGAGTTGCATGAGTTGTGAGTCACAAAATCGCAGTTGATTGTGTAGGCCATAATAGTGAGTTGCAACAAATCTCCGTAAGCCACAGATGATGTAGTTGAGAGCTACATGATTTGTGAGCCACTTAGGCTATATTTGGTCACATACGCTGTTGTGGTGAGTCACAATAATGTTCACAGGCTAAAAAGGTTGGAGTTGGGAGTTGCATGATCTCTAAGTCATGTAGGTTGTAGTTGGTCACGAAGGGCATAGTGGTGAATTGTAATGACGTATGTTGGTCATAGAGACCAGAGTTGAAAGTTGTATGAGATGTAGACCATGTATGTCTTAGTGGGGAGCTATGAAGAGAAAACTTTAGAAGTTTAGAGAAGTTCACCATATCCTAAGTATAGCGGTTATAAAAAGTTCTTATGGAAAGTTGCATTGTCTTCAAAGTGTGTCGTTAAACCATCTTCGAGTCGCATTATTACACTATCATTATGGTGCATTATTACATTGTCTTTAGGGTGCATTGTTACACCATAGAATTCATTGTTGTCAATAAGTAGGAGGTGGTCGATGGTTATTGATGGCGGTCGTAAACACTGATTGACGATGGTTAGCTGTTGTGGAAGTAGGAAATGTTTGTCTCGTCTTCAATCTATAAAACACTGAAATTTGACTTCTCCCGGTCCAGCTTTAACTCCATGTTTTCTTGGCCCCCATCTCACAAATGAGATAGGGTTATATTTGTAGAGTCTGGGTGTGGCCACCCCTGTAAATAAGGAAGGATTTTGGAACACTCCTTCATATGACCTAAAGAGATTCCAACGATCAGATGACATTTTATGGATATTTAAGTGCCTTAACAATATCAGCATTGACTAATATTGAATTTGTTAGATGTTCATCAAAATGTTTGATTTAACTATAAGATCAGCAGATTTGAAATCCATATGACATTCAAATTAGCCACTCATAGCTTTAAGAAGTAGTTCAATGGCTTGAAATTGCCTTGATTTGACTTGGATTGGACAAATTTTGATATAATTGTGCTCGTCTTGTAGAGTCGGTTAGTTTGACTATAAGTTTGGTGAAATTTGAGTTCTAGATGTTTTAATTTGAGTTTCAAAATTTATTGCTTAAAAAATTATCGTGAGATTCATGTCAAATGATGAAAACTTATTAATGACATATAAGTGCCCACCCCCCCAATTTTTAGGTGAAGTTATTTTCATTGTCCTGAAACTATCAAAATAATGAAAATCTACAAAAAAAAAAAATTGTGCTTGACTGCAACGACAGATAGGGGTAGACGATAGATGGTGATGAGTAGCGGCCTGCGACAGTGCATGACAAATCAACATGTGAGGTTGTGTTAGGGTTTAGTAGCAGCAGGCCATCATGCTTGAGTGGCCCAACTTCATGCTGGGCGTGGACCCACATGTACGTTTGTTGGTGGTGTACCGGAAAATACTTGGTGGCAGGCCGCTTGACAGAAGTTGTCTGACACAACAGATAGAGTTAATCGGTCATAGCTCCGTACGATGGAATGCAATTCCAGTATGAAGAATCTGATGACGCACGTCGTGACTAGTAGAGAGTGTGAATCCCGATGTGTGTAACTGTGTAAATCACATGGATTTTTTGAGTTGAAACAAGTGAATTGTGTGTTTTGACACCGATTGAGCCATTCGACTGTCCAATTGCATGAAGTTAGATGCTTACGCGGGCTTCTATGGGAACACTCAAATTTTGGTCGTTTCTTGTCAGTTTTTTGGCCAATTTGAGCCTTTTATTAGCCAGAAATAGAAGAAAATTTTGGAGTCTCTCATCCTTTTACGATCAGTGAAGCTTCCTATTTTGTTGTTGTTTCCCACCATGGATTCTCTCATCCTATTTGTGCGATGAATGAATCTCCCTTTTTGGTTGTTGTTTCCCACTAAAAGTCGCATAGTCTATTTGTGTGATTAATGAAAGTCCCTTTTTTGTGTTATTGTTGCCCACCTTAGTGTCTCCCAGCCTTTTTATGAGATCAATGGATCACCCCCTTGGCATTGTTGTTGTCCACCTCAGAGTCGCTTAATCTGGTTGTGTGATTAATGGAGATCCTCTATTGCATCAGAAAAATATTTTTTTCACTATTGTTGTGCTTTCTGTAAGAGCTTTTTTGCAATACTATCATGCTTTCCTGAGGATATTTCATGCAATGTTCTCACACTTTCAAGGGGATATTTTCCACACTGATGGTGCAATTTCAGGGGGAGAATTTTGGGTAGCTAAATGTGCATTGGGGAAGGCAAGTAGAACACCATTGGGGAAGGCATATTTGATCAAGCACTTCAGCTTGAGCTGAACTTGACTAAAAAACCAAAGTTTAGGTTGTCCTAAATAATTTTCTAAAAAAGTATGGGTTAGGAATCCTAACTCGTTTATTTTTTTAGTCAGATTTGATTTGATTTGTCAAAATTGAGCTAATACCGGCTCGCTGACTTAAAATTCACTCAAAATGAACCCGTTAACATAAACTTAACCCAATATTGACCTGAATTGTTTTTTTAAATTATGTTAATCAGGTTATACGAGTCAAATTCGTGTGAATTTTTTTACACATTTAATATTCAAGCTGAGTTCACGTCAAAGAATTTTACTCAGACACTAAACTCGACCCATAAACTTAATTTGACACCTCTAATGTTATTAATCATTGATGGAGAGAGAGAAGCACATCAAGAGAATTTAAAAAAAAAATTAACAATAAGTTTTGAATTTATTTAATTTCAGTAAATAATTCTTTTTATAAACTCATTAATTTTTTTTTTATCTTCATCAATAAAATATGCGTTCAAATTAACGTCTACTATTTTACTTTCAAATAACATGCATTGCAATGGATAAGTGTGATGGTGTTGGTGGGCCCAACCGCATCACAAAACCGCGCATGCTGTGAATCGTCGGCCCCACCCACTTGCTGTGTTTTCAATTAGCATTAACTATCGTACAATTCGTTAATATAATATGATACGATTTAGAGCCGTCCAATCACATGAAATTGATATTGAAAAGCAGATGGTTGGAGAGTCAATTATTTCTTCGGGGGGAACTAAAAAGGCCATCGTTAGCTTAATCGAGACTTTACCAGGTTTGAAAAAACAATGTGTCGCCGTCGTCTGCGGCTCTCCACGTGGCCGCCTTCATACACACGCCCTTATATATCAGATTTTTATTCAATCTAAAGACATATTTTATATCATATTATCAAAGAGTACATTCAAATCATATATTTTAAAATCACTTTTGATCTTCATTATGACAGATTTAAAAATTATTTACAAGTTTTGTTCGGCACAACACGTTTCTAGCTGAGCTTTTCTTCAGTATAACTTCGTGTTTATGCCATAGATTCTATGCTATGAATCATCACATTCAAATCATGTAATTTAGATTCTTACTAGTGTGTTGTAGTGAATAAAACATGGAATTGCATCTTTGTCGAGCCTCGTTAAATCTCTGTGTGTTCTTCTGATTTGTGTCTATTCTTATTTTTGTTCGCCCTAAATTTCTTATATTTCCAAGTAGGAAATGATATTTTGGAGTAGATTTTATCTCATTCATATATAAAGTTCATTAAATACAGGAGAATCTTTTTTTTAATTAATAATATATTTTTTTTATCATTTTATTCAATGATATTTAGACAAAATATATAATTAAATTGACATAATTTTATGATGTCTAACAAAAATTCATTAGTTTAAAGATAAATATTTTCCAATAGAAGTTTTAAGGTCTATNTTACAAGTTTTGTTCGGCACAACACGTTTCTAGCTGAGCTTTTCTTCAGTATAACTTCGTGTTTATGCCATACATGTTATGAATCATCACATTCAAATCATGTAATTTAGGTTCTTATAAGTGTGTTGTAGTGAATAAAACATATAATTGCATCTTTGTCGAACCTCGTTAAATCTCTGTGTATTCTTCTGATTTGTGTCTTTTCTTGTTTTTGTTCGCCCTAAATTTCTTATATTTCCAAGTAGGAAATGATATTCTGGAGTAGATTTTTTCTCATTCATATATAAAGTTCATTAAATGCAGGGGAATCCTTTTTTTTAATTAATAATATATGTATTTTTATCAATTTATTCAATGATATTTAGACAAAATATATAATTAAATTGACATAATTTTATGATGTCGGACAAAAATTCATTAGTTTAAAGATAAATATTTTCCAATAGAAGTTTTAAGGTCTAGATTACTCTTTCTTTTATACTAATTCTAAATTTTTATGGGGTGTTTGGAATCATTTTTAACTTTTTTTTCTAACTTAATTATTTATATCTTATTTATTTTTTTCTTATAAAAAGATAATTACTATGAATAGTTATTATTAAATGAANAGCATCATGTCATGACCATCACTACCCCATTGTAATATATTAATCATTATTGTTAAATGATCATCTCTAAATCATAATCAAATAATTATCATCACCTAATTGTTGTTCCTCGACCACTTAGCCCAACTGTCATCATTTGAACAAAATTGTAATTGCTTCCAAAACCTTTATTACAATCTCCAAAGTTCTAGAAAGTGATATGAACATGGTAATTCTATATTCTCTAACTATAAAAAACCTCAGTATATACGTTAGAAGGTCAATTATCTTTGAATTTTAACATACTTATAGTGAAAATGAGTGTTTCAATGCTAGAAGTCTAATTAGCCTAACATTTAAAGTCATTAAAGCACCTAAATGCTAAATGTGTTGATTATAAACAAAAGATTAAATATCAGCTATCCAAACTGTTTTTAAGATTTTAGTCAAAATAATTAAATTTTCACTATAAAAATTATAAATAAATTCTTATTCCTTACATGAGTTGATAGTATAGTTAAAATTAAAGATAAATTCCTATTTAAAAATTTCTATAGATATGCTTGATTAACAATAATGACTATTATAGTTATACAATCATCATTGTCTGACTGCAACATCCAGATCACCATTGCTCGACCATGTTATCACAATCATCATCTTCTAATAATTATTGACTAACTTTCATTGCTCGATCACTTTCTCACTAGTATCATTTCTTAACCAATTTCACTAACATCTTGTAGCCATCATTACTCGATCATCATGTCGCGACCATCATTGCCCAAGTTTAATATATCAATCTTTATCTCACAATCATCATTTATCAGTTGTTATCTCTTAATTGCCATCTCTAAATCGTGATCAAATGATTATTGCCACCTAATTGTTACTCTGTAACCACCACTTAGCCCAACTATCATCATTTGGCCACAGTTGCCATTGTTCATTACCTCTTTCACCATCTTTATTATAATTTCAAAAGATAACACAAGTGATACAAAATTTATGATTCTATATTTTTTTAATTATTAAAAACCTCTAAACATTCATTAAAGAGTCAATATATCTTTGAACTCTAACATGTTTATAGTCAAAAGGAGCATTTCAATGTGATAAGTCTAATGAGCCTAAAATTTAAATTCATCAAAGCACCTAAATGCCAAATGAGCTAACTATAATCAAAGAATCAATATGTGTTGTCTAAAAAAATTATTATTATTATTTTCTTATGATTCTATTCAAGAAAATTAAAATTTCACTCTAAAAAACTATAAATAAAATCTTATTCCTTAAATGAGTTACTGATATAGTTAAAATTAGAGATAAAGTGGCGATTTAAAAAAAATCTTGAGCTATGCTTCATGATTAACATTAATGAATATTGTAGTTATACAACCATCACCATTTTTCTACAACTTTACAATTATCATTGCTTGATCATTATATCCCAATCATCATCTTCCAATCCATAATAATTTATATTCATTGCTCGATCACTACCTCACAAGCATCATCACTTAATTGCTTTGATGATTAATTGACATCTCATAGCCTTTATCTCTTATCATCATGTCATGAGCATCATTAATCAAGTGTATATGTTGACCATTCTCACTCAATCATCATCTTTTGATTTTTATAACATTAATATTCCATTTTCTAATCATAATTAAATGATTGTCATCATCTAATTTTTATTCCTTCACCATTTAGCCTAACCTCCATTATTTGACTATAGTTTCTATTGTTCATTACCTCTTCCTCAACCTTTTTAACAGTTTTGGAAGATAAGACAAGTGATACAAACTTTGTAATTATATATTCTCTAATTATTAAGAAGAGAAAACTTTCATAGCTTGACATATAGAAACGGGTATTTAAACTATGTTAGGCCTCTGGATTTTTTTTGAAGATTTTTCATATAATGTTCTAGTATCTTCTAAGAAACTCTTCTTTTATTTTTATGTGTGTACTAAATATCTATATAAAATTTAAATGTAAATGTCTCACTTTACTATTTTTAGTTATTTTAGCACACAAAATAACTGAATAATGTGTAGATTAAAATTGTTGCAAATCTCTTAAAACAATGAAAACTAATGCAAATTGAATATCATTAGTGGTTTTGTGGGAATTAAAACTCTTGTTAAAGCTTTTTTTTTTTGTTTAGTAAAATGTATAAATAAATCATTCCTACAAAAGTTATTCTTGAATATTTATGTATGTATACACAAACATATTTTGAAAGAGTGTGCATTTATGATCAAGTTTATGCATCAGAACTAAATAAGAATCAATTAAAAGAATATAATAGTATTTAAATGATTGATCAATTTCATCTATGTTCACAAACACCTAAGAAAAAAAGACATATTAGCTAAGAGAAACATTCATGATAAAATTAGTTTCTTATATCATAATTTAGTTTTAGTTATTTCACTAGTATTATTCCTCTCTCTCTCTCTCTCTCTCTCTCTATCTCTCAAAATGTAAGCAAAATATGCTCAATCAAGATAAAGAAAAATATATAATCTCTTACGTACAATGGACCACCAACTTTTATGACAATTATAGATTTGTTTATTTTAAAGTTATTTAGCTTTCACATGTCCCTTGGACCTTTAGTGCTCAATGTTTATCACTAGAAAGTTTTTTGTTTATGACATATCCCAAGATAACTACTAACCCTTAATTATTTTTCTGTATTTTTTTTCTAACCTACAACTTTTTATTATTAAGTGAAAATGAAGAATAAGTAATAAGTTTTAACATAATGTGATTATTTTCTTGTTCACTATTTTGNGTTTTTTGTTTATGACATATCCCAAGATAACTACTAACCCTTAATTATTTTTCTGTATTTTTTTTCTAACCTTCAACTATTTATTACTAAGTAAAAATGAAGAAAAAGTAATAAGTTTTAACATAATGTGATTATTTTCTTGTTCAATATTTTGAATAGTTAAATGACATTAAATGCTAGATAACATAATTATAAAGGTTTAATGATCTTTTAAGAAAATATGAAAAATACATAAAATAAATTCCTATAAGTGATTTTAAATTTAAAATAAAACTAGTAAGAAAATTGTTTTATATCTCATTAAGGTAATAAACTCACTAAAACTTTTAATAATTTTAATATATATTTTTAATAAAAAATAAAAGAAAATGCATTTATGGATGGGCTATTTGGTATGAAGCATTCTTTGTGTAAAATAAATCAAAGGTAGGAGTTTCTAATTTTGGGGCGTCTGATTTGAAGATCAATAAATGAAAATTAATCTTTAAGGTGTTTATAATTTTTATTTACTTTTTTTTATGTATTTAAAATTTGTATGATTTATGTCAATTTTTAATACATTAAAAATGTGAAGTTTAGCTTGTCTGCAGCCAATAAAAATTGAAATGCATTGCAAGCAACTAAACACATTAAAAAAAAAAAAAACTAAACTCCTTAAATTTTATTAGAAATAATTAAATACCAAGAAATTACTATAAAAAATATAAGTTTGAATCATATTTCATCTACTTTTTCTTAATTTTTAAAAAATTACTAACAAACAAACTCTTCCAAATGTGAATCCTAGAATTTCAGATTGTTTGATAGAAGAACTTTGTGTCTCAAGCTTCTAAAATTCATAGCGTTAACATTGACCAGTAACTTGCTCCACATCACCAAAGAACGCGGTACAATCTGTAAATTCCTCCAACCCCCTGCCCCCTTTTAAAGCTATTGATCCAACCCATCATCATATCTTATCTTAGCTCGCCTTCCCAGTCCTCTTTAAGTCTTGNTATATCTCATTAAGGTAATAAACTCACTAAAACTTTTAATAATTTTAATATATATTTTTAATAAAAAATAAATGAAAATGCATTTATGAAGGGGCTATTTGGTCTGAAGCATTCTTTGTGTAAAATAAATTAAAGGTAAGGGTTTCTAATTTTGGGGCGTCTGATTTGAAGATCAATAAATGCAAATTAATCTTTAATGTGTTTATAATTTTTTATTTACTTTTTTTTAATGTATTTAAAAATTGTAAGATTTATGTCAATTTTTAATGCATTAAAAATGTGAATTTTAGCTTATCTGCAGCCAATAAAAATTGAAATGCATTGCAAGCAACTAAACACATTAAAAAAAAAACTAAACTCCTTAAATTTTATTACAAATAATTAAATACCTAGAAATTAGTATAAAAAATATAAGTTTGAATCATATTTCATCTACATTTTCTTAATTTTTAAAAAATTACTAACAAACAAACTCTTCCAAATGTGAATCCTAGATTTTCAGATTGTTTGATAGAAGAACTTTGTGTCTCAAGCTTCTAAAATTCATAGCGTTAACATTGACCAGTAACTTGCTCCACATCACCAAAGAACGCGGTACAATCTGTAAATTCCTCGAACCCCCTGCCCCCTTTTAAAGCTATTGATCCAGCCCATCATCATATCTTATCTTAGCTCGCCTTCCCAGTCCTCTTAAGTCTTAACCAACAGGATAGAAAGGAAACAGAAAAGGCTGAGCAAATCTGAAGTAGAGAAGAAGAAGAAGAAGAAGAAGAAGCCAGATGAAGATACAGTGCGACGTGTGCGGCGTCGAGCAGGCCTCCATCCTCTGCTGCGCCGATGAGGCCGCTCTTTGCTCCGGCTGCGACGGCCGCATCCACTCTGCTAACAAACTCGCCGGAAAACACCGCCGTTTTTCCCTCTTCCTCCCACCCTCCCGTCCCCTTCCTCTCTGCGACATCTGCAAGGTTACTCTTTTCGCTCTCCGTTTAATCTGAAAACAGTAAAAATGCGAACTTTGGGGGGGTTGGAGACAATGAAATCGGATAAAAAGAAGCGATTTTTGGTTTCTGTGCTGCAGAAAAAGAACGGCTTTGTTTTCTGCCAGGAGGACAGAGCAATACTCTGCAGAGACTGCGACGTACCCATCCACAAGGCCAACGTCCACGCGGGCCGCCATAGCCGCTTCCTGCTCACCGGAATCCGCCTCTCCTCATCTCCGATCCCTTCTTCTGAAGACGAAGTTGATTTGAACACTAAAATCACAGTTGCAGAGGAAAAGCCTGTGTGCAGAACAGCAGCCACTAAGGTAAAAGACGAAGGCGGCGGCAGCCCCTGTGGTGGTGGAGGTGGGAGCAGCATAACGGATTACTTGATGAAGATGTTGCCCGGGTGGCGCGTCGATGATTTCTTATTCGATGATCCCGCCGCCGGCGAGAAAGAAGCAGTCGCCGGACTCTGGAAGGTAAGATTTTTTTCCCATCTTCGTTCTCTGAAGCTTATTAGAATGATTTAGAATATGAATAATGAGATATGCTCGGCACGTGGTTGCAGGTGCATGGAGCTCAGCCACCCGTTAATGTATCTCTGTTCACTTCGGCTAGTTTGAATGCCACAACTGAAGTGGCGGGGTCGCCGGAGATGCAATGGCGTCCACTAATGAGCTCTGAAGAGGTTAGTCGAGCTCGGTGGAGCGAGGAGGAGGCCTCCATGGTCCCGGAATTGACCCCATTTCACTGTAATTACAAAAATAATAAGAGACCCAGGACTTCACTCTGGTTCTAAATGCTCTCAAACGGATCTAGTCCTGCCCTTTCCTTTTTTTTTTGTTTTTTGTTTTTTTTAAGCCATGATTTTGTAATTTTGACTTTTTTTTTGGTTTCGAAAGACATAATTCGGAACCATTAAGAGTTTTGCTTGATCTATGAAGCTTGATTAAGAATCTCCTCCTTATTTTGATTTTTCAGTGATTTATTTTATTCAAATATTTTTGAAATATTTTATAAAATTGATGAATGCTAATTATGTCATGAATATAAATATAAAAAAAAAGGCAGCAATAAAAATATGGAGTAGTTAATTCTCTTAACCCAAAATTCACTGTATTTCTATGATTTTAAGGACATGATATTTTTAAATAATAAAAAAATAAAATAAAATGAAAAAAAATTTCTATTTTAGAAAAGGATATAAATAATTTTTAAGTTATTGTCATAGAATATGCTCCACAATATTACGCAATGAATCCTTTTTAATGTTAACGTAGAAAATGACTTTTTTAATAGAAGTTAAGCTTTATGACATTTCACTATCATATGCCCACTAATTTTCTTTCACATTTATTTCTTAATTGATTTACATCGAGTGGCATATGCATGACTCATCAGATGTTTTTTTTATATATTGAATAATGCCTTTCTTTCTTTCTTTTTTTTTTTTAAATATATTAC
Organism: Phalaenopsis hybrid cultivar; assembly: GCA_002079205.1. Classification (NCBI taxonomy): domain Eukaryota; kingdom Viridiplantae; phylum Streptophyta; class Magnoliopsida; order Asparagales; family Orchidaceae; genus Phalaenopsis; species Phalaenopsis hybrid cultivar. Next base: position 848 of record JXCR01148153.1, on the reverse strand, counting down.
TTTTTCTTATCCAACAAATTTAAAAAAATAATAGTTTTTAATTATCTTTTATAAAAATTAATTGAGTAATTCTAAATTAGGGTCCGTTTGGGGCAGCTTCTAAGTGCGGGCGGCGTTTTCAAAACGCCGTCATACCGTTTGGTTCGCGCTTTTCGTCAGCTTATCCGAAACTGCGTTTGAGTTTTTACACTAAATGCAGGCCGCGGGCCGACCCCTGCGGCCGGCCCGCGGGCCACGTTTCAGGATAAACAGCTTATCCTGAAACGCACAAGCTTTAGATTTATCTGAGGATCACACCCAAGATATAAAGCTCAAATAAGGAGGGATGGATAAAAACAAAGACAAAGAATACCATAAAAAGAGAAGCTTAAGAGCATTAGAAGTGTCGGCAATCTACTCTGTGCTCTTTCCGAAAAGTTTTTTTTTCTTTTTTTTTTTTATTTATTCTCATTTACATGTTTTTCATATTTATAGTAAGTAAGAGCTACATTGTGAAATTAAGATAATATCGTTGAAGTTCTCTCTTTTCGGTTGGTCACCGTAATTGTTAAATGTAACCGTTATCATGGCTAAATCGTTACATGCAGAGCCTTCATCTCGCTCATTCCTATATTAGCGAATTATTCGTCCATTCATTCTATCGGCTAATAACTCTTGGTGCTCACGAGGATCGACTTTTCCACACTTGGCCATCAAGGACCATTTGATTAGATTCAATNACTTTGAAAATTAAATTCAAAATTATTTGATTTTCAATTTTAGCCACTTTATAATAAAATTAAATAAAAAAATATAAAACTAACCCAAGTAAATGAGAGTGATTTGATTCGAGTCCAAATGATCCTAAA
>JXCR01148151.1:506610-566673 GCA_002079205.1 Phalaenopsis hybrid cultivar | reverse complement strand
ACTTAACTTAGTATTATGCTTCTCTTTTAAAGGCCAACATTCAACGCCATAGAGCATTGCAGCTCTCACCACCATCTTATAAAATTTTCCTTTCAGTCTAAGTGATACTTTTCAAAAGACCCGAAGCATTCCTCCACTTCAACCAAACATCCCCATCTATATCACCATCGCTTTGAACAACAGACCAGAGATATCTAAATTGTTCACATCTTTTAATAATTTGATTACCCAAAGTTACAATTCAGTCACTAGAGCTAACTACTAAAATTATATTCCATGTATTCAGTTTTAGTTCTACTCAAATGAAGGCCTTTAGACTTCAATGTAGACCCCTCCATACATAGAACAAAGAGCGCAACAATATTATTGGTATAGCATTAAAAATTGTGCACCAAAAATAATATCAATTTTGGTTGGCACTGTGAGAACATTTCAAAGTGGCACAGCAATGTTGCTTAAAAGAGATAAAAGATACTTCGGACAATAACAAACCACAGCACAAGAAATATGCAGACATTACGAAATAATAGTGCCAATCATTTTAACAAGGACAACAGTGCCAAGGCATTGAATAGTCTAGCTTAATTATTCAAAAGCTAAGGGACGATTTGAGATCATTTTTTATTTTTATTTTTATTTGAAATAAAAATATGTTTGATATGTTATAATATGTTTAGTTGTTTTTAAAAACACAACATTTACATGTCCTGAAGTTAAAAAAAAAACTAATTAGTATTTTAGAACAGAAAAATAAAAATATACAAAAAATGTACTAAACAAACATATGTTTAAAATATAATATAAATATAAAAAAAAAGTGATTCAAAACAGCAGCTAAACTTCTGCTACTATTCCCAAGAGAAAAGCATTTATAGTTTACTAAATTCCTGACAATTTCATGCAAGAAACCCATTAGTCTTTGAGGCTTAAATGCATGAGTGCAGCAAGGTGACTTACAGCTCACCATTTTCCGATATAGCTGCGGTATGGTACTCCCCACATGACACTTGTGTGATTTTCACAAGTTCAGGAGCTTCGTCTAGAAACCTTCCATAAGCGTTCAAAACACGACATCGCTGTAGCCCCTCACAAGTAAAACCTCTTCCTAGCTGGCCATACTCATTATAACCTGGTATGGAGAGAAAACCATAAGCACCAAATCTAATTAACTGATGAGATTAACAACTAAAAAAATCTCAAAATCTCAAGCATGATCTCAAATAATAGATGTCAAAACTTCAAACAAAACTGGAAAAAAAGGAAGATTTACATAATTAAATACAACTCAATTCCAATTTTACTTACATAGCCCCTTCAATTTTTTCATACACCCCCTCTATGCTTGAAAAGGTGTATTTCACTTTTTTTAAGTTAAACTGGCAGTATTTTTTGATGTAATATGAAAGATTTAGGTGCTATAAATGAAAAAAGCAAAGCTTAGGTGTTAGATAAATACATAGGAATTGGGTGGTATGTATATAAATGCCCCCAAAAACATAATGGTAGGGTGCAACTTTTCTGCATGCATAGAGCTTCTCTACTCTAGATGGTCACAGAAAAATGCATGGACTGCACAAAAGAAAATTTACCCCACGCTTGCAATAAACCCTCATCAGATAAGGCGACCGCATGAGTTGCACCACAAGAGACTTGATGTATAACCTGACAACAATGGATAATAAAGAGAACGACACAAAACATTCAACATTACTACATAAAAAGAAACTTCAGAGAAATGAATTGGAGTGTAACATAGTAAGAACCAAAGCAATGGCAGGCAAATTACATGAATAGTATGTATGATAAAAAATGCAATAGATTTTACCAATGTACACTATTATAACCTGATAATGACCATATAAAATTGGAAGCACATTAAATTTACATAGAGCAGGCCAAGCATTTAATGAAACTGTAAACTTCAAAATTTTCATAACAAAAGTCTAACTACAGAAGTATTCATCAAGGCTTCTCAGAATGACTCGCGACAAAACTCCCAAATCGCTCGTGAGACAGGATTGATAGTTTCAAATCACTTCATGTCAACCCAATTTTATAAACAAGAGCACATAGCATGCATGATAACTACTACAGTGAATCACCTGTAGCTATCCAATGGGTATAGACCTCATTGCACCATAAAATTTCAAGATTGACAATGCCATATAGAAAGTTTGACTTAAGTTTTGATGACAGAAAATGTCTTCTAAATTCTAGACATTGCATTTTCACATTGGTGGATTTAGAAGGGGTCCGGAGGGTTTTGTAAAAAAAAAAATTGTTTATGTATTACTTATATTTTATCATATATGTATGTATCTATTCTTTTTTTTTCCTCATAATAACTATTCAAATTATTGAATTATAATTAAAAATTGTGAGTCGTTTTTAAATTGTTAGATTGTGGCCCCTCTTAACAGTATTTGCATCAAAATGATGTAAATGGTGAAACAAAACCGTGAAGAGCTTATGAATCTGACGTCCTTTACTTTGAGGCAAAATACAAAATTACTACACATTATAATTAATGTAAAATGAAAGAAAAAAGTATGTTTCTTACTGTATTAGGAGTAAATGCCCCCCAAAATAAGCGTGGATAATTGGAACCCTGAAAAGATGAAGGTAAAATTGTTAGATGACAGAAAAACATGCATTAAAAAAAGAAGAGCGGAAGACCTGATTTTGTCCCCAGACCCAAAGCCTGCCAGTAGACATTTTTCCATCATTTTCTCGCGGTTCTGCGATGGCAGCTGTGCAATGCGCTCCGCATGATACATATTTCACAAATTCAGTTTGCAATAACTCTACTTTTCTGGGGTGCTTTGCGCTTTCTTCGGTTCCATCTCCAAGCTGACCATAGTCATTAGAACCTAGTTTAACACTTATTTAGATTCTATTACAGCCAGAAAAATTCAATAAAACTTCTCCTGATTTACACATGCATCGCATATAAGTATTAAACTGTAAAAAAATCAGAACTTAGATAGGTAAGTTTCTCTTTTTTGTACCAGTCCCGGTTTAATTCTAGCTTAAGAGACTCTCCACAGGTTGACAATAGAGCAAGAGCTGGAAATGATAAAAACAACTTCTTGAACATTTCAAAACTCCCAGTGATATTTTATTTTTGATTTATCACAAACTCAGAGCTACCAGCTGCTAATTTAGCAATTCATATACCAATACCTTGAACACCAATACCATCATAAACCTTGTAAAAAATAACTTTGGAATTGGATGGGTAGAAAAAACCTAAGTTATGAGCATCTAAATAGATGTGCATCAAAAGTGTGCTTTCCAAGATGGTTGCAACGAATATGACTAAATTAGAGGAGATCTCGCCTAGGACTCCAACATCACTAGCCCAAAGCTAAAACATGTCAGTCTAAGATTGGAAGGCATTCGCTCAGACCAGAGAAAGTTATAGATAAAATTGCAGAGGAAGCCCCTGGTGTCTCACACTCTTTCGATCAGGTGACCTTTACCCATCCCCTATGCAAACTCACCATTTTGACAGCAAAAGCCTCAGCAGCACTTGCACAGGCAGCCACCCACATGTACCCTCCAAGGTTCAGAGTACTATCTCCAAATGCCTGTAATAATCCAATCACTTAACTCTATTTATAGATTTTCCTATCCATCCAAAAACTTAAAAATAAAGGAAGCACTTAAAGAAGATGTCGATAGTATAATGTGTTTTTGAGTTATGGAAGATAGAACACACAATGCTGCTCTCTATAAATTCTCTCTATTTTTCTCCTCTCTATCACTTCAGCCTAGCAGATCTTTGTTGACCTCCATTGTTGTTTCATTAGTTGAATAAATTCTCTCTATTTTTCTCCTCTCTATGACTTCAGCCTAGCAGATCTTTGTTGACCTCCATTGTTGTTTCATTAGTTGAATCGAGTAGACGTGCAAAGGATGAAGGTCGACAAATGTAGTTATGCACAAATTGTGTCTAAATTGCTCTGATAACTGCCAAAGCCAATCAATCATTACCGTTCACAAAAAGAATCGCATCAATGCATCTAAAATTTAAAAAAAAATATACTTAAAAAGAGGCCAAAGACAGAGCTTAGGGGCACAGCAATGATCCTTCCATAAAATTAGATAGATTACCTTCTCTATGTAAAAAGACCATGACCACGATGACCAGAGACACGATCATTAAATCTTGATTGGGTTCATCATAATTACCCCCACCATCCACTCTAAAGCTCAAGATGAAAAATTTTATTAATCTTTAAATGTAAACTCTAATTGTTGCTACTATACACTAAATATTCACTACTTAACGACTAGCCTTAATTAAAAATGATCTCCCATATCAATAGGAATAATTAAACATAGAACTTTGCACTTATAGGAAACCTCAAACCTTAGATCTTAAACTTCTAGCACAATGAGAGTGAAATCTCTAGGCAATGGCTCATCTGCAATCAAATCTAATGGCTTATCTGCAAGCAAATCTACCTTCTAAAAATTTGAGAGCAAAAATACTGAAAGGATCTTCCATCTCCATTATATGACAATAACTTTCAGGTACTTTTTTAAGTGTTGACTGCCACACCTTCTATAAGTGAGACCTATTATCCGAAGAATGAAGGATATTACATCCCCATAACTAAGTGAGTTGAAAGGTTGAGGTCATGACAGACAAACGTGATTTATAGAGAGGCCACAAAAATGAAGCCACCAAGGTAGTTTATGATGCCCCATCTCATATCATATAGAGGAAATACAAATTCATCCAACCACGTAGCCTATTTCAAGTCAACCAAATTCTTACTTAACATTAATAAAGCCTTGAAGTGACACCCCTATTTTTAACTACCTTCAAAGAATTGCCTCTACCAGTTCCCCTACCTCTTCCGAGCATTAAAAGATGTTCTAGAAGCCACTCTCAATATTTTGTAGAATATAAGGTGTAATCCTAGAGAATCTTTCATTTTTTTTTAGAAGTTCCAAAATGAAGATAGCTTTCAACTATTCTAAGTGTTGACAGCTGTGGAAATCAAAGGAAAATTTTTATTTCACCTCCTTCTTGATCATACAAGGTATTATATAGGAAATAAAAAGGAGAAAAAATTAGGAAACTATTTAACTAATTCCCTTAATTTAAGGGATTACAAATTTATTCTAATTTCCTTAATTTAAGGGATTTACCAATTAATTCTAATTTCCTTAATTAAGAAAATTAGAATTAATTCTCACAACTTTATTTCCATCTCAGCCACATCTCGACACTCCCCCTCAAGCTGAGGAATAGATGTCTTCCATTCCCAGCTTGGATACAAGATCATGGAAACTTGAACTGTTCAGCCCCTTTGTTAGAACATCGGCTAATTGTCTTTCTGATGGAACATAGGACATACACACTAACCCTTCCTCCAGTTTTTCTTTGATGAAATGTCTATCAATCTCAATATGTTTTGTCATATCATGTTGTATAGGATTATGAGTTATATTAATGACAGACTTGTTGTCACAGTAGAGCTTCATCGGACCCTCCCATGGGATTCTTAAATCATCCAAGATGATTCTCAGCCACAGTAATTCACATAATCCATGAGCAATAGCCCTGAACTCTGATTCTGCAGATGACCTTGCCACTACATTCTGCTTCTTGCTCCTCCATGTCACTAGGTTACCTCCAAGAAAAGTACAATATCCTGTAGTTGATCTTCTATCCACTATGGAGCCAGCATAGTCAGCGTCGGTGTAGGCTTCCAGAGTAAGAGTGTCATTCCTTTTGAACGAGATTCCTTTCCCCGGATTGTCTTTCAAGTAATGCAGTACCCTGTAGGCGGCCTGAAGATGAGGTTCTCTAGGATCATGCATGAATTGACTGATCATACTTACAGAATATGCTATGTCTGGTCGAGTGTGAGCAAGGTATATGAGTTTGCCAACCAATCTCTGGTACATTCTTTTATCCACAGCTGGTTCTTCTTTAGCTTCTCCCAACTTATAGTTTGGATCTATTGGAGTAGCGATTGGCTTACACCCAGTCTTCCCTGTTTCTGTCAATAAATCAATCACGTACTTCTGCTGAGATATGAAGATCCCCTGTGTGGAATATGCCACCTCAAGACCGAGGAAGTACTTCAATTTCCCCAGTTCCTTGATTTCAAATTCTTTTACTAGTCTCAGCTTCAATTCATGCTTCTCTTTCTCATCATTTCCAGTCACTATGATGTCGTCCACATAGACTAAAAGAGCAGTCACTCCCCCTGCAGCTGAATGTTTAATAAAAAGAGTGTGGTCACCTTGGCTTTGATTATACCCAGATTCCTTCATGACTTTTGCAAATCTGCCAAACCATGCTCTAGAAAATTGTTTTAACCCATACATGGCTCTTTTCAGCTTGCACACCTTGTTACCTGTGTCCCCTTCAACTCCCGGAGGGATGTTCATGTAGATTTCCTCATTTAGGTCACCATGAAGGAAAGCATTCTTTACATCATACTGTAGCAGTTGCCAATTGAAGTGAGCAGCCAATGATAACAGGATTCTCACAGTGTTCATTTTTGCAACTGGAGCAAAGGTTTCCTGATAATCCACCCCGTAAGTCTGAGTGTACCCTTTGGCTACTAACCTTGCCTTATATCTTTCAAGGGATCCATCAGCCTTGTACTTTAATGTAAAAATCCACTTGCAATCAACAATGTTTTTTTCCTTTGGTTTGTCAACGATCTCCCATGTTTTATTCTTTTCTAAAGCACTCATTTCTTCTTTCATAGCGTCTCTCCATTCCTTTTTTGTCAATGCCTCAGACACATTGTTAGGAATGACAATGGTGTTCAAACTCACAATGAATCTTTTGTGGGCTGGTGATAGGCGCTTGAGAGATACATAGTGAGATAGTGGATAGAGTGGATTGGATTCTTGGACTTGTGTCAGTTCAGGAACGGCCTTTCTCCTTGAATACACCTGAGGAAATCTCGGGAAATCATTAGTGACACTGGTTGGAGTAGGAGATAATAAGGGTTCAGGATCAAGTGACTCAGATGTGATTGGTTCAGAGGACTCGGGTTTAACTGGAATAGGAGGAGAGTTTGATCTAGGTTCAACAACACGGGCTGACACATGTGGAAGGTCAAGGGTTTTTAAGTGGTGCAAATGGCTCGCAAGTACTATCTTCTATAATGGAAATCTCCCCCTGAAGAGAGGACTTGGAAAAAAAGGATTTATTTCCTGTGAAAGTGACATCTGCATAGATGTAAAATTTTTTGGTAGAGGGATTGTAACACTTATATCCCTTTTGAGTAGAGGAGTAATCTAGGAAAACACATTTGATGGCTCTGGGATCTAGCTTCCCTCTATGTTGTTTGTGGACATGAACAAAGGCAGTATACCCAAATACCCTGAGAGTGAGGTCATTTGAGATTCTGAAGTGAGGGTAGAAGCTATTTAGGACCTCTATAAGACTATTGTTTTCTAAAACACGGGAGGGAAGCCTATTGATCATGTGTGTGGCAGTAAGAACGACTTCTCCCCAATAGGACTTAGGAACATTCCCTTGAAAGAGTAAGGCTCGGGTGGTGTTGAGTAAATGCCCATTCTTTCTTTCAGCTACCCCATTTTGTTGGGGTGTGTCCACACATGATGAGTCATGGATAATCCCCTGTGATTAAAAATAAGTTGAAAGAATTTGATTGAAGTAATCTCTAGCATTGTCTGTTCTAAAGCTTTTTATTTTGACCCCAAATTGATTTTGAACCATTGAATGGAAGTTAGGTATTACTGTGCTAACATCAGATTTTTGTTTAAGAAGGAAGAGCCATTTAACCCAGGTGCAATCATCAATCAAGGATACAAACCAACGAGCCCCAGAAACATTAGATACAGTAGAAGGACCCCATATGTCACTATGAATCAGATGAAAAGGATGAGAACTTTTATTGCTAATAGGAAAACATACACGGGTATGTTTTGCCAATCCACAAATGTCACAATGAAACTCAGAAATATTTAATCCTTGGAATAAATGAGGGAACATTATATTTAAAACCCTAAAAGATGGATGACCAAGGCGTAAGTGATACAGCCAAATGACATCTTTGTTTGAAGAACTAAGGAAAGATGAGGACTAATTGCTCATGAGTTTCTGGGATGGTTCAAGGTGGTAAAGACCGCTCCTTTCCTTAGCAAGTCCAATCCTCCTCCCTGAGTCCTGTTCCTGAAAAACACAATAAGGAAAAAAAACAGCATAACATTTGGGATCATGAGTCAATTTTTGAATGGACACAAGGCTTGTTGACAGTTTGGGTACATGGAGAACGTTTTTCAGGATAAGACTAGGTGTGATATGTATATCACCAATCCCTGCAACGGTAGCTAAAGAGCCATTGACCATGATAATTTTTCTATTACTTGGACAGGGGGTATAAGACTGAAAGAGTTGAGATGTGGGGGTCATATGGTCAGTAGCACCGGAGTCAATGATCCAAGAGTTGGTATATAATTTGTCTAAGACATTCATGCAAACAGTTTTACCTGAAAGAGCTATCGAACATGCTCCAGAAGGCTTCTCAAGAGATCCCAATAAGTTTCTCAATTTCTCAATTTCTTCACTGCTGAATTCCATTATTGTTGATTTTTCCTCCATATTGGGTTGTTCTGCCATATGTGCTCGAGGCCTTTGTTTCTCCTCATGGTTGCCCCATTCTCGACTTGGAGGTTTACCATTTAACTTCCAACACATCTCCCTTGTATGCCTCGGTTTCTTGCAATAAGTACACCAAAAATTGTCTTTGTTCTCCTTCCCTTGGTTATCGTTCTTTGACTTCTCCTGATTTGTGTTTGCTGCTAAGACTGACCCATCCATAGTATGCGGTTCTAGCATGGCACTCCTCTGACTTTCTTCTGCTCGGATTAATGAGATTCTCTTCTAGAGACGGTGTATCCTCCTTGCCGAGGATTTGGATTCTAACATGATCAAATTCAGGATTTAATCCTGCCAAAAAATCATATATTTGATCCGTCTCAATGAACTTCAAGGTGACAGCATCATCAGGGCATTTCATCTCAATTACACGATAGTGATCGAGTTCCTGCCACAGATTCTGCAATAGAGTTGCATACTCTATGACAGATTTGTCTCCTTTTTTGGTTGCTCCAGTTTTTTCCTTGATTTCATACACAAGAGCAGCATCGCGGGCTTTTGAGTATGTGCAATTGATATAGTCTCAGATTTTCTTTGCGGTATTCAAGAACATGCAAGTGTCACTGATCGTTGGGTCCATAGAATCCCATAGCCATAACATAATCATGGAATCCTCCTCTTCCCATGTTGTAGAGGCTGGATCCCTTTGTTCTGGTCCGGTTCCAAGTAGGTGATTAAGCCTCCCTTTGCCCTTTAGGTATGTGCGGACAATTTGGGACCATTTGAGATAGTTCTTCCCATTGAACCTGTTGGATGCCCGAATATTCTGCAACTCTCCAATTTTCTGAACAGCATTGTATTCTTCAGAATGTTTGGAGTAGTTGGAGATAGTGGTTTCGGACATTGACATGGTGGAGAAGACAAATTTGCAGCAATTAAGGCTAGAATCAACCTGCACTGGTAAAAGAATCGCAGCAATTAAGACAGCCAATAAAAAAAATCCAAACAGCCGCAAAGAGAGATCTGCGGCACAGAATTGCAGCGGCAAACAGTGAAAAGTACTTCAGCGGCAAAGGATGGAGTGCGAGGCAGATCGCAGAGAACCAGATGCCGAAGAAGATGGGAACGAACACGAAGGCTAAAGCAGTTCATGCTCGGAAGGAAGAGTCGCTAGTGGAATCCCGTTCTTGGGAGGAATCCCGTACTCGCTACTGGAATGAGGCAGAGGGGCCTCATGCCGCCAAGAAACGCGAGGAGTAGACGTGCTGACATCGACGCACTGGAGGAGTCGATGCTCTGAGATCGGCACAGGATTGCGCTGAGATCGACGCAAGCTCGAATGGCGGCAACAGAGGCGGTCTCGTCTAGGGTTTGAGCCTGGGCTCTGATACCATGTGGAAATCAAAGGAAAAATTTTTATTTCACCTCCTTCTTGATCATACAAGGTATTATATAGGAAATAAAAAGGAGAAAAAACTATGAAATTATTTAACTAATTCTCTTAATTTAAGGGATTACAAATTTATTCTAATTTTCTTAATTTAAGGAATTTACCAATTAATTCTAATTTCCTTAATTAAGGAAATTAGAATTAATTCTCACAAATTTATTTCCATCTTAATCACATCTCGACAACAGTCATACCTTCTATAGGAGAGACTAATTATCCCAACAATGAATCATATTACGTTGACAATCATACCTTCTATAGGCGAGACCTATTATCCCAACGAATGGTATTACATCCCCATAATTAGGTGAGTTGAAAAGTTGAGGTTATGAAGGACAAATGTGATTCATAGGGAAGTCATAAAAATAAATACCCCAAGGCATTTTATGATGCCCCTCAAATCATTGACGTAGGTGTTGGCTAGGGGCGGCTGAACCAGCCCAAGCAAGGGCCGACTAAACCAGCCTATCAGATTAAACACGAGAGGCGCCTATCCCGATCTCGCTCCATATATTCTCCACTGCCACCAAAATCTCCTCTTGCCTTTCCTGGTTGCCGCCCAAGTGGAGAGTCTTTCCCTTCCTATTTTATCTATTAGTCAATATATATACGTGTTGTTTACTTCTTGTTCTGAGTTACATGTTTTTGTGCTTTTATTTCAAATTCCTGTGTGGAGTTGTTTTACCTTTTCTAGGATTGTATCCAAGGATCGAGGTGTAAATGAGTCGATTCAAGCTTGAGCCACCCTCGACTGGAGCTTGATTAATTTTATTAAGTTTGAGCTCGAGCTTAAGTCTACGAGTTCGAGTCTAGTCGCGAGCCGGCTTGTTAATTATAAAGGAGAAAAAAATGATATTAATTTAAGCTAGATTTATAATAAGATGCCAGCTAGAATGAAAAATTAAGAGATAAATAATAACAAATCACCTAATATACAATACAAAATATTATTTTGTAAATATTTTTAATACCTTAGATAAAATCTTGAAATTCTATATATTCTGACTATATTTTATATCAATATTTTTTTTTTAAACGAGCGGGCTCACGAGCTAAAGAGTTGAGTCGGGCTGGCTTGAGCTTGGCTTGTTAGCTCATCGAACTCAGTTCACGAGCCACTTATCGAGTCGAGCTTGAGCAGGCTCGCAAGTCGGCTTGGCTCACACCTCTATCCGAGAAGGTGGTGGTGTTTGGTCGTTTCTTCCTCCGAGATGGGGATTAACTCGACCTCTCCCCCTCCCACCTCCCACTCAAGCTGTCGCCGGGCTACTAGTCATCCACTGTTCCAATCGTTATCTTCATTCCAGCTCGCAACAACCCTTCCAAACATCATCCACCTTTTCTACCACCCTGCTTTCACAACATTACACCGCCTGCCACCTCATCTCCTTCCCCAAAGTCTTCTCCACCATTTCTCCCAGCCGCCAGCCTCCCAAAATACCAAAAGGATCTTTCATCTCCATTATATGACAACTCTCAAGTACTCGAATGTTTGTTGTAGCACTTGCTATAGATGAGACCTATTACCCCAACGATGAAGGAGATTACCTCCCCTCAACTAGGTGAGTTGAAGGGTTGAGGTCACGATAGACAAATGTGCTCTATAGTAGGGGCATAAAAATAAAGCCCCGAGAAAGTTTAGATGTCCAACCTCAAATCATATAGAGGAATGACATATTCATCTGACCGCATGCCCCACCACAAATTATATAGAGGAATGGCAATTTCATCTGACCACATAGCCTATTTCAAAAGTCAATCATACTTCTTAAAATTAATGAAGTCTTGAAGTGGCACAACTATTTCTAGCTACCTTCAAGAATTGTCACACTTCCAATTCTCCTACCTCCACCGTGCCTAAAATAATGTATATAAATTCATAGCGATTAAAGGCCACTAAAATTTTCTTAAAAAATGTATATAAATTCATAGTGCTTAAAGGCCACTAAAATTTTCCTAAAAGATAAGGTAGGATACTAGTTAGATACTAGTGAATCCCTCAATTTTTTTAAGGTTCCAAAATGAGATACTAAAATTCAAAAGTTTGGAACCCGTAATCACCACACTTCTAGTTCTCCTACCTCCACCGTGCCTAAAATAATGTATATAAATTCCCAATTGCTTCAAGGCCACTAAAATTTTCTTAAAAGATAAGGTAGAAACTAGTGAAATACTAGCAAATCCCTCAATTTTTTAAAGGTTCCAAAATGAGATACTAAAATTCAAAAGCTTGGAACCACTAATCACCCAAAGCTACCATCATCCAGGGCTTAAAGGAGGGAGCTTTCAACAATAAAAAATATTGGCCGAGTTGCTTGAACTATTCAAAAGCCATGTCAACAGTGAAGAAAATAATAAAATAATCGAACCATCTACCTCGATTCACTCTGGGGTACCACCTCCCTCTCCCATTTAGTAGGGCCCCATCAGTGATGGGGATCACCCTAAGCTCAATATGGCAAAAACAAAAGCTAATACAAATCTACGAAAAAAGGCCACACTATATTATCCTTATTGTGTTTAGAGGGCTCGTTCATTTGAGCAACCACTTAGGATTGCCAATCTACTCGGTGTTCGCAAAGAAGAGTCGTCATCCCCCTCGCATTAGCATTACAAGGAGCAATTATCAATATATCCAACAATCACCCCTATGCAGCCTGAGTAACTTGCCATGATAAACAATTTAGAGGACAGTTTGCCACCTCAGTTGTCTATGCAGGCCCTCAAAGTGGAAGGATCAAACAAAATCACAGCTAAAACACTCAAACATTACAAAACTAATTGAGACCAAGGAAATCAGAGTCAACCTCAAGTTTGTTCAACGTGAACATCACTTTCAACTAAGCTAGCAACACCACTCGCCTCTTTGACTTTCTCTTCGGTTTCGACAATCCCAAAATCCTCAGTACCTCGACATAATCTAGAATGGCGTAAATGTTGTACGTGCATACAAGAGAAATTTACAATGGTATGAAATGATTTCATATAACGCAACTTCCGGGAGAACTTCAAAGCATGTGACATTTGCTATATCAATTACTCTCCACCGTCTTAATAAATGTAAACAAGTGAAGCACTGGGCCAATGAAATGAAGGAATGTAACATACTTATTCATCCCAGAACCAAGAAGACAACCTTACCCTCAAGTAAATAGAGTAGGATCAATCGGCACAATCAACCAAACTATGAAACTAGGGAATTCATATTTTCATAACTAATCCTAGACTTTGTCCTCCGAGCTAGTCATTTGAATGAGGATGGATAAAAGCTAAAGCACCAACTTTTAAAGGCCTTAATCGTGAAGAAATATCGGAAAAAGGCAAGGTTCTTGGGTATCTTTTCCTTCCTAGTATAGGAAATCAAAGTGACAATGCACATGAACCAACTGGCCCTAACTTGGGTAGAAACAACTGTATAGAAATTCAAGGTATTGGCCAACTCCATCACAAAGAAAACCTCAATTCAATTCAAAACTATTGTGCATAAAAGAATAATTCATCTTTTTCGATTGAGTTGAGAAGCTCACTAGCCAGTACAGATTGTACGTTGAAATCATTGTCGTAAACAATAATAAAGAATACACACCGCATCTATGAGCATAAGCTTAAACAATGAGTCCAAGTATACTCATCCTCTTGAAACCCCTTTTCACACTTCATTAGAGGGGACAGCTATGATATGTAGAAGATTTGAATAAGGATGGAGAGAAGATTGTGTGAAAAACCAAAATAGTAAAAGACAATCCTTGAAGGGTCCAAGTATACTTATAATGAAGAGAGACCATGATTTTTAAGGCAAGCATCACATCAAACACAAATACATAGATCTATGTCATACCTTCTGCTTCATTGCCTCATCAGCTTTTCACTCATATCCCAAAAGAACATCGAGTGGTTGACACAAGTAAAGCGAATGAAAAGGGTATAAAAATAAAGGAGGCTAGTACACCGGATTGGCATGAACAAACAATGAAGAATGAAAAAAAAAATTATTAGAAAAAAGATTGGGAGTACACATAAATTACAATTTCTTTATATATACACATTACATAAAGGCAAGTTTATCATTACTTGCCAACAAGGAAACTTTTGCAAACAAGGTCATTTAATAAATCCTTTAGACAATCTCATTCCTAATTAATTTATGTAGAACAAACTTGCTACTAACCAAGTATTGGCTTGTTCAATATAATTACACGAATTCATCGATAATAAAAAACGCAACGTTCAACTCCAAAACTTTTCAACAAGGGTAACATGAGACTAGCCAAAAGAGGGAGGACTCTATCTCCTCTAAGAGAAAGCCTTTCAATACTCTCACTAATCTAAGTTATTCATCCAAAATTCGCATGCATCCCCTCAGTGGAATCAGTGATCCCCCTCAACTTAGTTACTTTGCCTGCAAGCACCCTAGTGGCACAAGCGAGCTATAACATGCCACATTGGTTCAAGTGAAGAGGCATAACAGAGACGTGAACACTATCTCAAACACGTGCTAACATTGGTTGTTAGGAAGGCTTTGCTAATGACTTTGGCAATAGAATCCCTATGAAAACCTTATAATTGACCATTCAAAGGCATACAGGCAATATAAATAAAAATTTCAAGAAGCATGAATTCTCTATTCAAAAGATTATAGTGGGAAGCCTTACCCAAGGAAGGGATCCGGGGACCAAACTCGCAGCCTCCGAGACGTCCGGTCGGTGGCCTAAAAGCTCACTCAAAATCAACTGGATAATGAACCCATTCAGGATAGCAGCCACAGGACACAATGGAATAACCCCCACCAATAAGGTTCAACAACTTTACGTTCCCCGACAACTTGTCACTACTCTCTACTCCCTAAAAAAGATTCAACAACCTCAATTGGACCCTCGAAAGAATGAAGGAGAAATTAAAAAAGGTGTTGATGATCATAATGGATAAATACCAATTTTTTTCTCAATAAATAAATCATCCTTTTAGTCTCTTAAAGCCTTGATTTTTTAATTTAGAAAAGATAAATCACCAACCACCAACCTGACTTGCAACTAGAGCACTTGGAGGGTCACAAGTGTGAAACACTACAATGCGTGGTATTTGGTCTTACTCTTTGAGGTACACTAGCGTCTTACGTTCTACTCCTTGAATTTGTTTTTCCTTTGAATTGTGAAACACAGAGAATACCTCACAAGGACCTAAACTCTTTGTAAGTTATGATCTCGTTTAATAAATATGAACCTAAAGTCTATAATAATCTCTTAAATGAAGCAACCAATAGACTCTATCAGGTTGAGTCAACTACATCCTCTAAGTAAACTTGGGACCAAAACAACTTATGATTATGAAATCGTGGGATCTTCAGCGGGTTTTCACTATCCCTCACCACTTACTTGAAACATAACAGTGGTAAAATTCATTAACCTACACCATAATTTAAATCTTAATTGATGCTAGTATATACGACGCAATCAGGTCCCTAGTAACTAGCCATAAATGAAAGTGTTATTTCATTATGCGGGAAGTAATTAACCATAGAGGACTTGCGCTTATGGGAAATCTCGAAACCTAGATGTTAAAGCCCTCACAAAATGAGGGTGAAATCTCTGGGTAGTGTCTTATTTACTATTCATCTACCTTCAAAAACTTTATCCAAAAGCTCAAGATAAACTCCGTACCTAGAGTTGTAAATGAACGAATGCACTTTGTGAACAACTCGAGCTCGACTCAATTAAAATTCGATCATGTTCGTTCAAATTAGTAAAAAGACAAACTTGAACTTTTTTTAAAAGATCAAAGCTTAAATAAACTAAACATTAACATAGTCGAACTTGTTCATTTATGTTCACGAATAAATTCGTTTGTTATTCAACAAGTAACTTGTTAAGTAATTGATATTAAGCTCGATGATAGCTCAGACATTAAATGATATATTATTTAAATAAAATTAATTAATTGAAATATTAACTTATTTGTTGATAGCTCGATGATATCCCACATCATATATGATATATATAAATGCTCGATATTAAGTTTATATACGTTTTAAAGTTATCATTTTTAGTTGTTTGGTTAAATCATGCTTAAATGCTACACAAATCATTCTACTAAACAACCCCTAAATAAGGGATTTATGGCGAATTGTAGGAGCAAAGAGATTTAAGATATTTTAGGGTTTCAACTTTTTAATCAATAATTTAATAATTATGATCAAATTTGTAAAATTATTTATTGATTTTTTGTATGAAATTCTAAATACTCATTTAAATTTTTTAGTTTGTTTATTAGCTCTTTTAAATACTCGTTCACTTCTCATAAATAAATCAAGTTCAAACAATGAAAAATTTAAATAAGTCAAACTTGAACAATATATGAAAGCTCAACACAAGCTCAAGTCAAACAAGAACAACTTATAATTATACCAAACCAAGTCCAAATTAAGGTAAACTGGGCACAATTACAACCCTATCCAAACCCCAAAAAAAACCCCACTTTCATTTTCGTTATTGAAGGACGTTAGAGCATTGAATTTTTTGAGCCTGCGAAGATATCTATAATATCTTATATTTTTGAGTTGCGGTGAATATAATGGTCATAGATTTTTTTAATGGATTTTCACTCTGTTTTTCTCATCTTTATCACTTTAACCTCAATGATCTAGTCATTAAGGGTGCATTTGGGAGCCCGTTCCTTCGGCCTCTCATTTTTGGAATGGCGAATGACGTGCTTGGGAGCCTCTTTTTTTGTGTGTTTCACTGTTAGCAGACCGCTAATCAATGAAAGCTGAAACGGAGGGGGGCCTATGCGTTTTGCGGCCCAAGCTCCGTTGTGAGTAGTAGTTGATGTCCTTGCTCTTCAATTCATGGAATACCTTACCATCTTTGCGCAAATACCCCTCACCCCTCCCCTCGTTTGTCAAGTGTTTTTAGGACTGAAACTGGTAGTGCTTGCCTCCCTCTGTTGTCAGTGTCGTCGACTAGTTGTCTCCCTCTGTTGAAGATTAATCCTTCAAGTTTTTTTTGCGTTTTCAATTTCCCTCTGCTTCATTGGCTCGTTTATGTGCATTGTTTTTTTTTTCTCTGAGAATTTTTGTTGTCAAGTGTTTTTAGATGCTTCATCAAAGGTCGATTTGCATTGTGTTTGATCATGTGCATTGTTTTTTTTTTCCTCTGAGAATTTTTGTTGGAGATATTTTTATTATGTTTGTTCCGATGTTAGTAATTGTCGATTTGTTTGCTCATCTATTCTTCAGTCTAGAAGAACATTTTGCGGGGAGAACTTTAAGCATGGGTTCCATTTTTTTATTTTAAAGATTTTTAATATTGGAAATGCATCTGCTTTGATGCAAACTTGAAGACAGTATCTATTTCATTCATTATCATTCATGAGAAGTTATGGAATGATAGATATATGAGTTTTGTTCTTCTGTTTCTCTGAGAATTTTTTTTGGACTTGCTTTCTAAATGTTTGTTCTTATGTTAGTAATTATCAATTTAATTGTTGTTTCCTCATTTTCAATCTATAGAAATATTTTGGGGGGAGAAATTTGAGCACTGGTTTTATTTTTTTCTTTAATTTGAAAGTGTTATACTATTGGAAATGCATATGTTTTGAGGTAAATTTGAAGGTTACATAACAGATAAGTTACTAGAATCAATTTTCCCTCATGATCATTCAGGAGAAGTTATGGAAGGATAGATATATGAGTATTGTTTCTCTTTATCGCTGAGAATTTTTCTTAGACTTATTTTTTTAAATACTTGTTCTCATGTTAGTAATTGTCAATTTAATTACTCCTTCCTCATCTTCAGTCTACAGAGGAAAAGCTAGATACTATGTTCCTCGGTGTTGTAGCAAGAGACGTCAATGTCTGGGCTACAACACAGGAGTTCACTTAGAATTTGGATGAGCCCGAATGTGTTCATTCCAATGAGGTCCATGAGGAACAACAAGAGAAAAGAGAGCAAGGGGAATCCAGTTAGTCCAAACGTCCTGCATCCTCGTCATAGAAAAGGAAAAAGAAAACTAAGGTTAAGGCAACTAACTTATCCTAGCATAACTCACAGCTGGTGACAAACTGCACCAATATCATCTACTGTTTGTACAACTCTACATGCATACCCAACTATAACAGATGTTGTCAAGCTACTCGGCCCTATTCCAAAAAATTTTGGTAACATGCCCCTCTACTTATTTGCTGTAAAACTTCTGAGGACCAAACAAAGCGGGAGACTTTCTTTACACTACGATTCCTTACCTCTATTATTTCTTAGAGATTAAGACTAACTAGATGACACACCCCTCTAATTTTTATTTGTTGCTACTATATCATATTGCTTATTTTTACTAATTAACATTTCCATCGTGAACTATGTCTTGTTTCAACTATTTCTGACATTTAAATATTTGTAGTTTTATTGTACTGCTTTCATTGCTTAGTTTAAGCATTTTCCTGATATTTAAATAACCTGTTCTTTTTAAACAAAGTTCTTTCAGACAAATGGAGCCACCAAATAAAGAGATTATAGAGATAGTTGAGTGAGTAACCATCGTTACCAGTATAGTTTATCTAATTCATAAGTATTACCAGAAAAGCCCATGTAAAACACTTTGGATGTCACATCATCTCTAGGTGACAAATGGGTTGACGAACTAATGGAAGCTCATTTAAGCAGAATTCATAGCATATTTCAGATGTCAAAAATTATATTCTGCTATTTATTGGATGAATTTTAGTCCAAATATGATTTGCACAGGTCTTTACGATTTACATCCCGAGAAGTTTTAATCATCACGTTTTTCATTATGTCACACAATGAGTCCATTCGAGTTGTTTCTGAGTGTTTCTAACACTCTAAAGAGACAACCAACAGATATTTTCACATTAGGCTGAACTCTTTGGTGAAAATGTCTACGGACATTGTCAAACCATTAGACCCAACTTTTGCGCAAATACCTCGGGAAATCCACAGCGATCCAAGATACATGTCATTTTTAATGTTTTGATCTCTATTTAATCTAACATTACTATAATAAATAAAATTTATTAATAACCTATATTGTAACATTTTGCTCTAAAAAGAATTACATCAGAGCAATTGATGTCACACATGTCGATGCACATATTAGCGGAGAGAAAAAATTGCATATATCGGAAGGTGTGGGGCTACCACACATAATATATTAACAGTATGTAATTTCAACATGTGTTTTATATTCGTGATGGTAGGCTGGAAAGGGAGTGCACACGACAAAAGGGTTTTTAAATTTATAACCAAGTGGCATAAATACAAATTTCCGATGCCTCCTCAAGGTTGGTGCACTTTAGTCATATTATAATATTTCCATTTAAACTAATCCACTTGTATTGTTTATATTCAGGAAAATATTACCTAGTCAACTCGAGATATTCATTGCAACGGAGGTTTTCAAAGCTATTTCCCAACAGAAAGAATCAAATTCCTGATTTTGAGTGCAACTGTCAGATGATTAGAGGGAGGAATAAACTCTTCAACAAAAGACACTTGTCATTACGGAGTGTATCGAGAGAGCATTCGGTGTATGGAAGAAAAATTGTGTCATACTCCGAGATATGCCTACATATTCTTTCAAAAAATATGTGAAGATAATTGTTGCAACAACAACACTCCATAATTTTATACGGAGGCATTTATCATCAACTGATATCAATTTCAAGATCTTAGATGATGATCCAACTTACATGTTTGAGGAAACTTAACCATCATCAGGCCGGACCTTCAGTGCTTGAACAGGACTTTAGTACAGACAAGCACTTCACTCCTGAGAGAAATATCCCTACTTATTTGTTGTTGATTAATATTTCAACGCTAAGTTGGTTCTTTGGATATATATTTTCTAAATTTTTTTAGCAATATGTATTGCAGTTTTTTATGTCCCGACAACCTTTATTTTTTATTTTAAGACTTCTTTTTTTATATTTTTTGAAGGTTATATTGCTTATTTTTTGGTAATTAAAGTTATTTATAATAACAAGAAAAATGAGTTCAAGAGCATCAGTACTTCGAAAGTTCTGCCCTGTCATTGTGGCGATAGGGGTGTTCAGCATCAATCAAGAATGGAAGGCAGATATGGAAAAAAGATTTTACATTAGTTTCAGAAATTGAACTCCTGTAGATTGCGACTTTTTCCGTTTAGTTTATGACACTGATGAGTTCCCTCTAGGCCATGATCAGGCGAGGAGAGATGCTGGCATGAATAGGAGATTATCCTGAAAACTTGATCATCAGGAACTAAAGACAAACATGATTTTAGGTCTCTTAGTTACTATTATTATCTTTATTATTATATCTATATGCTTCAAGTAACTGCTCACCTTTTTATGTATTAGAGTATTTTGCACTAATTGATGTTTTTCTGATAGTAGGACATCTTACTGTTATTTAGTTATAATTATTCTAAAAACTGTACTTATTCTAAAATATTACATATATAAGGGCAAAATAGATTTTCTAATCAAAAACAGTTGCAGCACAACAAATCTCTCAAATAGACTCTTGTTTCTTCATCAAAAGCTTTCCGACCGCTTCTCATAAGTTCTTCTCTAAGAAGCAATTTCTTGGAAAAGCAACAGCTGCCCCAAACACACCCTAAGATTCACGAGTCATCCACAAATGGATTTGGGTCCAGCAACAACCATATGTAACACAATATAATTTAGAAGCACTCCTACCGAATAGATACCACCTAAAAGACTCTCAAAATGTTATTGTTTCATGTAAAATACACGAAGATATCTCTTCTTTTTCATAAAACAATGTTGAACTCTCTATGTCCACTATGCAAAACGCACAACATGGCACGGAAGTGATTCATCAACCAAATATAAGAACAACAAGAGTGAAAACATGAAAAATCTGAGGAATCATATAATCAGATAAACAGAGTCCATCACCTCCTTAAGACTGTTGGGCTACAGAGAAGCTGCTAGAATTTGGATTAATAATGATTGCCATCTAATGGAACCGTCATGGCACCAAACATAGAACATTCTGCAGGTTAGTGAAGAATGTTTTTCAGTGTAGAACTCTGTCATCCTTATATCGTACAGATTATGCTCAACAATGCCGCATACGACGTGAATGATAGATACTAGCAAAGCTTCTCATTAAATGAGACACTCTTCATCGTTGATTCTTTTACAATTGTAAAAAGATATATTAGGCCCACTGCAACGAAGCAACCAAGCACACAAATTATGCTCAACAATGCCGCATACGACGTGACTGATAGATACTTCAGCTGTGAATTAAAACAGAAGGAATAATAGGAGATCTAAAGCTGTACGATTCAAGAAACCTGAAAACAGAAGGATTATGAATAATTCAATCCCAAAACAAGCAGTTAACGCGCACTTAAACTTTGTTCGCCTCCACGCCCATCTAACTTCAAATTCTAAACTTTCGAACATTGAAGTGTAAAAAGCTCACTAAACCATACAACAAAAGTTACGAGACGAACCCCATGTGTACAGAGACCCGTCCGACGCAACAGCTGCAGTATGCTCGCGGCCACACGCAACATCTAACCATCGCAAACTCCTCCCTCCCGGCACATTAAATAGCTTGGGAGAAAGCCGCTTCGGGATCCTCAACTGACATTCCTCCCCTTTCCTGGCAGTTTGCCCGCAGTGGTTGTACCCCCAAACATAAATCGCACTCTTCATCGGGAAGCTCACGGGCTGCAACTCGCACAAAACCCCATCCGCATCCATCTCCCAACCCTCCTTGCTGTTCAAAACGATCAACTATATTACATAAACAACAATGCCGTAATAAAAACAAGTTACGGAGATAAAAGATCGGCTCATCACGCCATCTGGATTTACCTTCCGCAAGCTTCTGAATGGGGATCCCGACACACAGTTCCCAACTTGCGTCTTCGTATTATCCCCTGAAAGCGGAAGATAATGGAAACCCAAACAAATACGATCAAACTCAAAACGTCTAATGCGTCTTCGCCAAGAAAATAACAATCAAAGGCAGTAAATCGTCGCATCTTGAATCAGTATTACCTCCAGAAATCTTCCAAATTAGGATCCCAAAATGGAAACTGTAGCCAAGCAACCTTCTCAAGCAAAAACTAGAATACTACTTGAGAAAAAACAGACGAAACCGACACAGAGAGACAGAGAGAGAGAGGAACCAAATGAAACAGACCGGGACGAAGAGACGAACCCAGAGGGGAGTTACCCACTTGGATATTAAAATAATGAAAGATCTTTAAAATTAACAAAGAAGACAAAGCGAAGAGGATGAAGAAGATTCTAGATGGTTCGAGAGACTAAAGACTCCACGATTGTAGGATTAAGGTCATCATATACTAGGGTTATTTTCTAAATAAAATATTGTGTCCGAACAACAGACGCGATATATCACATTATTGAGAAAAAAATACCGTCCAGTATACGTCTATTATCTACTCATACTCGTATTATTTTCTCCTTTTAAGAATTCATTTATGAAATCAATCTATATAAAACTCTTCATATGGAAGTGTTCATGCTCTTGTATAATTTTTTTTCCTTTTTTAGTAACTCTTCCATGTAAATAAATTATATACGTGCTCCTTTACATAATTTCTCCTGCAAAAATATAAGTTATATACCGCTTTCAATGATAGAGAAAGATATAGAGATTGAACCAAAAAGAAGTCAAATTGACCTAATAGATTCAATTTGATTTATCGTTGGTTCAATGTCAAATACAGCGATGTAGCTGCATTTGGATCGTCGGTTTGGACATGTGATCAGCCACACGTAATATATAATATTTTTATACCAGAAAGGACATATATGACTTTTATCTTTTCAAATTTATATAATAAATAAAAATCTTGTTAAACAAATCACTTCAAATATAAAACTTAAAGTTAAATAATTAAGATAATATAAAACTTAATTACATATAACAAGTCCAACAGTCTTAATATGTTTTGTTAAATGGCAATCTCCCGTTAATGTTGGAACTAAGCACAATTAAGAGAACGTTTTGAATTAGTTAGTGGAGCTTCAATCCGAGCTCTCCTTAGTGGAACTCATTGTTTTTCTTATTATTTGGTTTTGTTAAATTATTTTTTTTTATAATTTTTAGTTAATAAAATACAAAAAAAATAATTAATATAAATTTAAATTATATTTTAATTATACTTTATTTAGATTAAATTAACCATTCAATATTCTTAATGTGGGTAAAATTTTAAGCTGTAAATAATACATTATTTAAATAATAATAATATTTAATAATAGAAGTATTAATATATACTTCTATTAATATTTAATATAATTAGTGCTTCTAGTAAGATATATATTTTTGAANTATATATATATATATATATATATGCAAGGTGTCTCTCTCTGAACATTAATGCATGTGGACTCCATACGTAATATTTTTGTTCGTCGTTACACGCGTTACACACTATCGTACAAAATGCGTATGCATATGGACTTCACACGTAATAATTTTTCACCACACTTCTTTAAGAAAAATAGAAGGTCAGTTCATGTAAATTTTAAGATTTTGGCCTCAATTTATTTGCTACAGTAGACCTCTTTGGACAATAAAATTTAAACTCAAAACTTGAACTACTGAATAATGATGAAGAAGTAATCACTCTTAGCTGATTAATATACTAGTTGATTAAATAAGAGTTTGTTTGGGTAAGTTGCTCCATTTTGTTTTGGGGCATTTACATACATATCACCCAATTCCTCTGTATTTACACATAAGCTTTGCTTTTTTTACATTTATACCGCCCAAACCTTTCATGTCAGATCAAAAAATACAATCTTTTTAATTTTTACATATGAAATACACCCTTTCATGAATAGATAAGGTGGTAAAATGCAAAAATAAAAGTACACAGCTTCATTGTTCAATAATTAACAGATGCAGTAAAATAAAAAAGGTCTACAATCATGAAAAATCATCATAAATGAGGGCCCATCTGGGGCAGCTTATTTGGTGCGGTGGTAAACTGTGTTTTGGCAGTTTATGTGTTTTCAAAGCGCAGAAAACAGCGTTTTCACACCGCAACTATCTAGGTGCGGTGGCAGCTTATTGGCAACAGTCTGAGTTTTCCAAAAAAATAAAAATTTGTAATAGCCGCCGCACCTAATTTATTAGTAGATTATTTTTAATCAGCTTATCAACAGATTATTTAATAAGCTACAGCTGTCCCAAACAGACCGTGAATCTCTGCTGAAAAAATAATAATAAATTTCAGTCTGAAAAGTTCAGTTGAGTCACCAAACTGATTGAAGAAGAAAACCAACCACACCAATTCCATTACTCAGGACACAAATGTAAAAATTAATCAAAATCATGTAAAAACTCATTGAAAAACAACCAGCAAACAATTTCTGTACAACATCTATCTCATTCCAAATCATTTTAAATCTTCAGAATGTTATCTGTACAAATGTGAAGGATCTAAATCTCTGTTTAATTTACTTTCCTTTACAAAATGCAACCAACAACAAAGGCTTTGTGCATGATGTAGACATGATTATGCTTTTGTTTTCATAGAGCAGAAGATTTTCTCCAAAAATATCAGGAAAAAAAAATTAAATTGGATGATTATAACTTCATTGTGATTCAGTGAATAGCATCACCTGCAATGGAGAAAACAAAAGGAATAAATATCAGGAAGAAAATGCACAAGGAATGGTTTAAAATCACTTATTTTCATATTGAGATTTATTTTAATGGGTCCATCTCATTGATAAACTCATAATCCGAAGAACAAAGGTCTTTAGGGGTATCTATATAAATACCACTCATTACTTCTGCATTCATATATTGGAAAATTTACATATGTAGCGCAAAATACTTCTGTACTTACATATATCACTCTTAAAATTTCATATTTACATACATAGCACTTTGGTGCTCTAAACCTATGTATGAAAATGTGTATTTCACTAATAGTTCTATTTTATATGATATTAAAGATTTGAGTGCTATGTATGTAAATATGAAACTGTGTGAGAAATGCAAAAACAAAAGAATTGTGTGCTTTGTATGTAAATGCCCATGCATATCTAACACCTAAACTTTCCTGTTGATATTTATGCCACCCAAAATTTTCATATCACATCAAAAACAACATCATTTTAACTTTTAAAATGGATAGGCAATGTGGTATGTGCATAAAAACCGAAGTTTAGGTATTAGGTATGTAAATGCATAGAAATCGAGTGAGTATGTATGTAAATCTTCCTGTTTCTTAAATTTATTAAGGAGGCTTTCCAAGTGGATGGAGATACATAAATTGTAGAATAAATATGATATTGACATCTAGGATTTGAATTTTGAGCAGGAGTAGATTAGTATGAAAATAATCATGGAAACAAACTAGACAAAGTGCGATGTGGCAAATTCTTCATATAAGTCTATCAGATTTCATCTTCATCAGCATACATTGCCGGCTCATATATCGAACATGATCAATTGTAAAAGTGCTCCTTGCACATTTCGCTATATTAAGCAAACACTCTTTGATCTTTCCATGGGGGTGTTTGGCCAACTATAAGATTTTGGCTAAATAGAATTTAGTAAATCTGATAAATGTTGAAATTCAGAATAGTGTTTGGTTCAATTTAAGGCTAAATTCATTAAAATAGTTTATCATTTTTGGCATAAATCCACCTCTGTGATTTTCTTCCTAAGCCAAATCAATTAAATCCACGTATTAATCAAATTAACTAAATCCAAACTCACGTTAAAAAACTAACGGAAATGCAGAATTTTTTAATTTAACAAAGTTCAGATTTAAATTCGCCGAATTTTTTGTTTGGTTGGATTTGCGTAAAGTGTTACATATATCCTACCTAAATCCGGCTACCAAACACCCCCTAAGTTTCACCGTGTTTTATGAGGCAATCACATATATAACCGTCAAATTTTGGCCACAAAACTAACACTCTCCTAACTCCACTTATAAAATTCTCCCCCAAACAACAAAACCCCAGCCTATGTTTCCTTTTTTTTTTTTTCAATATTCCAATGATCTGATCAAGACACGCACGAATAAACTGATTCAATAGTTTAAACAAAAATTACAAGAGTTGGATGTTATGTTTCCCCCTTTATTTAAACCTCAAATGTATATCATCAATTTCAGCAAGATTGTCATACATAATATCATGACCCAAAGTCAAATAAGAAATCCAAATGTGGATATATTTATGATAAGAAGCTATGATATGATAAGAATATGCTAACAAGGTTGCTTAGTATGTTAATCATAGCATCAACGAATATGTTTGACATTTCATTAATCAGCAAATAAAATCAACTATTACAATGATTGTTCTCCATATGTAAATTAGTTAATTAGCAACAAATAATAGTTAGATATTGTTGGATTGACATCCAAAGTAGGTAAATATTTAAGACATTTCGAAAATTGAAAAAAAAATGTTATGAATAATTGAAGTCTCAAATGAAGGCTAGTTACCTTGCCACAGAATGGGCATTTGTCACTTCTCTCCATCCATTCATAAATGCAACTTAGATGGAAATGATGAGAGCACAACAGTGTAATCTTTGGATTTTCCAATGTGTATTCTGCAAAATGCCATATGATATGAAACAAGCAAAATCATGAAAGGACAAGAGATATCAGAAGGAATAGCTACTATAAATTATAATAAAATAGAAGGAAAACTTGATTCTATCATCAAATATTTATAGCTAGTTCAGAATCGACATACACACCACCCAACTCCTATGTATTTACATATTTAAAACCTAATTTTTTTTTTTATATATATTTATAACACCCAAATCTTTCATATCACAAAAATACCACATTTTTTTACTTTTACAAAGTGAAATACACCTTTGATGCATGTGTAAGGTAGTACGTATGCAAAAATTGAAGTTTATGTGTTAGATATGTAAATACACAGGAATTGAGTGGTAAATATCTAAATGTTTCAATGAAAAAATAAAAATAGTTATCCAATTTTAGCATCAATTCTGCTTCATATAGAAAAGTAAAAACATTGGAATTTGGTCGCCTGATGTAGCATGGCAACGGTCAATAGTAACAGAATTGAAATTTTTAGGTGCAGGAAATTATTTCACTTCCCAACATCAACTCAAATAATTGGTCCATAAATTGATGAGTAGTAGATTGACAGACAAGGATAATCATCCTTGGTACAAATCAATGTCCAATATGAATAAAGAAAGGAGCTAGAAAACCAAAGGCAAACATTTTGTAAATAACATTTTAACAGAAAAGTTTATTTTAAACTGACTGAATATTGAGGAAGAAATAGTTATCAATCTCAAACAATTACTAAGTTTTGCTTCTCTATGCAACAAGATTTGAGTAAAAAAAGAAGGGAAATTTACATATCACTTATTTTTTATGTGTTTTAATATCTAGAACCTAAAGTTTAATATTTATGTTATAACACTTGTGCCAAGACCCATATATGAAAATGTGTACTTCATTTTCAAAAATTTGCAATAGTTGCATTTTGACGTGATGTTAAAGATATAAATGTTATGCATGTAAATATAAAACTTCAGGGGTAAAATATGTATAAGAATTGTATGGTATAACACGTAAATGCCCCAAAAAAAACCTAGCTGGTTTTAGCTGAAAAACCAACTTTCTTCGTTAAACCTTTTTTTTTATGCAGATTGATATCCCTGTCCTCTTCTCTGAATGGGAGCAAATTTAATCAATCATTCTGAGTTGTATGCTTGTCTCTATTACTCAGAATCCTTCAAGCAATCATATAATATTCAAGCAAATCCCAAAAAATTATTTTTTCAAGCATTCCGAACACCACATTCATCGGGCATTTACTAAAGAACTGATCTATCAAAGGAAAGATGTTAATAAAATAGTAACAACTTTTCTAGTAAATGAACAGAGATCAAAGAGTCCGCAATGCAAATTACTAGAAATGAGTTGAGAGTTCTAAAAACAAAAAAGAAGGCCATAACTCATGTGACATATTTCTTAGGCGAAAGAATAATATGCATCATCATTGCTAAAAGTTAATGATCGTCTTTATGTGTACTTCTTTTCTGTTATGAGACGTTAACTTTGATTTATACATCTTTTGCACAAACTCTAGCTTTTCACTTGGTTCTATCCCTCATTCCACTCTTATTACTTTCATAAATATTCTATATACCTTCATTATTTCCTCTAAAGTATATGATCAAATTCTCTAAAAGCCTATTTAGATTTATTTCTTTTATTGAGTGTTACTTCTACCATTTCTCGCTCTTTCTATTAGGTTTAACACGTTTCTTGGCATTTGAATTTAAGCCACATTCAACTTGGTAGTCAATAAATTCTTCGTGTTGCCAAACACTTGGACTCATCATCATACACCATGCATTATCATCACTAAATTATTTGAATATCTAAGTAATATAATAGCAGTTTTATAAACTAAATCATCAAGCTTTCATGATATTCAGTTATCACAAATACTCTCAAGACACTATTCAATTTCACCCTGACAACTATAACTCAAGAAATTATATGGTTAACTATATTCCTATTCTTTCCTAAAATAAATTTAATGCACTTAAATCGAACAAATGTCACTTCTAACATTCTTAATTAGTAAATATTGATTTTGCATCTCCTAATATTGCATATCATAGATTCAACCATTAATCTAATCAACATAAACCCGTTATCATAAAAATTTCTCAATTATTCTAACTTGTAATTTACTTCATTTACAAGTGGTCTCGCCATCAAAATTATAATGACTACAAATACCACAGACAAGTGTGCCTTATTGAGAATATCTTTTATAAAGATCAATATAACACACCAAAAATTAGAAGTTCAAGGCAAATCCTTGATATCATTTCATAGAAAATATCCACCATTAATCCTCCACAATGTAGAGTGAAAATTTGAACATGTTTATAAATGGTGAGAAAGTCAGGCACATTTTATGAAATAATGATAAACTAAAATATAAACAGAAAGAGGAAATGATTGTTTCAAGTTACAACTTGTTGGTAACAACATTTTAATCTTTTATGTGGGCAATTTCTTATTTGGAGAAAAGGTTCGAACATCGACCTCTAGTAGCAATTTTACCAACAATGTAGAACTTTGGCTCAGCACGAGGAGTTTAACCTCATAAGTAAAATAATGACAACAACAATCAATGCTTTATCCCACAAAGGGGGGTCGGCTACATGAAACTTTTTTTCCATTGTGTCCTATTGAGAGTCATTTTCATTTAATTCTAATAAACTGAGATCATTTTTTATACAACAATTTTTTTAAGCCTATCTCTAACTTAACATAAGTCAAATCTAAAACATCCACTCTCCTAATTGAGATTTCAGATGCTCGAAGTTTAATATAATCAAACCATCTAAGACGACTCACTCTAATCATGTCTACCACTGGAGCTACACCAACCCTTTCATGAATACATTGGTTTCACATTTTGTCTGTAAGTGTAGAGTCACTCATCCACCTGAGCATTCTCATCTCAACAACACTTAACTTACTCTTATGCTTCTCTTCTACAAGCCAACATTCTACTCCATGAAGCATTGCAAGTCTCACCACTATCTTATAAAATTTTCCTTCAAGTTTAAGCAGTACTTTTCCATTAAGCAATAGGCCCGATGCATTCCTCCACTTCAACCATCGAACATGAATTCTACTAAAAGCGTCCCCATCCATATCACAATCACTTTGAACCAAAGAGTTGAGATATCTAGAACATTCACTCCTTTTAATAGCTTGATCACCTATTGTTACAATCCCGCCACTAGATCTACAACTAATAAAATTATATTCCATATATTCAGTTTTAGATCTACTCAAACAAAAGACTTTAGACTCTAAAAATGACTTTCATAATTCAAGTTTTTCTTGAACTCTCTCTCTAGTCTTATCCAAAAGAAGAATATCATCAGCATAAACAAACACCAAGTTATATCCTCCTATAAATGTCCAGTAAGAACATAAGTAACAACTCTAGTATACATATATTTAACGACTTGAATATAAGTAATATCAATACCTTTCTTTTCCATGACTCTCCAAGTTACTTCTTTTGGAATATTATCATATAAGCTTTTTCTAAATCAACAAAAATCATATGTATTTTCTCCTAACTCTTTTTGTACTTCTCCATCAAACCACTCAATTAATGTATATATTTCATAGTAGACTTGTCCGACAAGAATCCAAATTAAATTTGAGAAATTTTTGGATCACGTCGTATCATGTGTTCAATATCATCTCCCATAACTTCGATGTATGACACATTAACTTAATTCTTCTATAATTTGCACTATTGTATATCTCTTTTATTCTTAAGAATATTAACTAATAGACTCTTTCTCCACTCATCATGCATCTTTTTAATTTTTAAAATAATATTAAAAAAATTCAGTAAGTCAAACAATTCTCAAATCTCCTAAATATTTTTACACTTCTATTAGAACATTATTACGACCTACTGTTTAACCTCATAAGTGGTGGAAAAAATTGACAAGTTGTTATCATGATATTACTGAATAATCATCAACACGATGGATAAAAGCTGATAAATAAGAAAACACCATGTCAGAGTACCCTTCCAGCAACTTCACTAATAAATTTCAAATAATTGAGAAAATTTTCGACACAAAACTGAAATAAAATCTCACGATTTTAAAACTCTTCTCTTAATGCAATTAAATCTTGACCATCCCTTCCAATGTCTCCAGCACATATATCTACAGAAAAGCATTACGCGTTGATAGCAAATTATTGCCAAAATATATATTGCTTACTCATTATTCAGCAAGATGTGGTTTTGGTGCACAATTTGATTCTGTTAAGAATATAAATTTTTCAGAATCCAACACCTTTCAAAAGAGTCGTCTTTCATATGTGATTGAAATCATGAGAAGGCTATTCAAATCTGTCAAAGTGTGAAAAATGAAAAGCTAATTCTCATCATACCTTCAAGGCAGGTGGGGCATACATCTTCATCTTCAACCTGGGAGAAAATATAAGCAAAACCAGTTCTTGGTTGCTTTAATGGCTGCTCGTCTGAAGAATCCGAGAAAGTTTTCTTCGAATCCCCATCAAAGTCTGATTTTTTAAAATCTTCTGCAGCACCTAAAATTGATGCAGATGTTTGAGATTCGGGTCGCAAAACTGTGCAGCTGGGATCGTCGTATGGTAAAGGCCGAGGAGGAGGTTGATATGTATCAGATATTGAATCGTCATCAGAAGAAGGAACCACAGTCGCTCTTCCTTGATGGGCTGAAGAAATGGGACGAACATGGCCTCTTTGAAAAAGAATATTGTACTGTAGGGAAGCACAGATGCATTTCACTAAATAACAGACCATAATGAAATCTCAAATTACACATTCTATCAATTCATTTTAGAGCTTAGCGTGGCTATTTATCAAGATAATAATCTACTAAAAAATTATTGATATGAGGCAAGCAACTTTCTAAATATAGGTTTGACTTGAATTTCTATTAAGTTTAGACCTGCAACATTCCCACCATCACGATCACTTTCGCCTTCTTGTGCTGATATTCAAGGGCTTGTTTGATTGAAGGTATTTCGAATACAGGCATATTTTATGCAAATATATTGTGTTTGAAACACTAGAGATGTTTGGTTGGCTGGGAAATAAATTGTGAAAATCACATTTTAGCATTTGGTTACAAGAAAATAAAATCTGGATATTATTGTAAAATACCCAAGGCAAGTGGGATAGCCGGAAATAATAGGGATAGCTAGAAAACTTGTAGAACGAGCGGCAAGCGCGACATCAATAGAATGGATGAAAAATCTATCACGAGGGTCTTCTGTAATACCTTTCGTGGAGTGGAGCAGAGGTATCACGAGCGGTGCCTTTCAAGTGATATATTCCTCGTTCGCCCAACTTTAGCGAATTTGGAATTCATTGAAATTGAACTAATAATGGAATTGGGAATTCATTAAATCATCATTCTGCATTTGTAATTCACCAACCAAACATCTAAATTTTCAAAAACCTTGTGTTTGGAACCAACCAAATCACCCTTTCATTGCTAGTGCTAGTGCTGCTCAGCACTTTCAAGCAAATAAAGATTTATTATTATTATTTTATTTTATTTTATTTTTTGAGGTGGTTGGAGAAAGAATCGAAACCAATTAAGCTTAAGGGGCTATACAAAATATAAAATGAACTACGAAGAACAAAAATGATCTAAAATCAATGAGATTAAAAACGCTAGAAAGGGAGAACAAAATGCGGCCGCGCCAAATAGAGCTCAGACTAATAGAAAAAAAGAGTATTTGCTCAAGGTGACCTTCAAATACTAAGAAAAATTTGCACATAAGCCATGAAAAACTTGTGAAAAGATTTAAGGGGCGTTTACATACATAGCACCCAAATTCTATGTATTTATATATATCCAACACCTAAATTTTAATTTTTACATTTATACCACCCAAATATTTCATATCACAACAACACCACCACTATTTTAATTTTTAAAAAGGGAAATACCTATTCATGCATAGGTAAGGCGGCATGTTTGTAAAAATTGAAATATTGGTTTAAGATATGTAATTACGTGAGAAATGAGTATATGTGTAGAAATTTTGCTCCAATCATATCAGAGAACTGAAGGCACACGGATCAAACCTTTGTACTATTGTATCTATTTCTATATGATCCTCGGATTGCAATCTGTGTGCTCCGTACAGGATCGCCGGCATCTAACTATTTTTCCCTCTTTTTTAAATTCATTCCTATTTTGTAAAGTCCCTGAAAGTCATATATATAGCTCCTCTTATACGAATAAGTGAATGAGATCCTTGAGAAGTTTTTTCATGGTTTTATATTTTACGTGATATCAGAGCGAGATTAGGGTCCAGTTCCAACATTTATCCTTATTCTTTAACGTTATGGTTTCCAATTCCCTTCAAAGGAATCAACCTTTAACGTTATATTTTACGTGATATCAGAGCGAGATGTCAAATTCACTTTCTTTTCACGATTTCTGAGTTCTTTGACTTCCCTTCAAAGGAATCAACCGCGATTAATAATGAAAATCAAACCAAATAAAAACTTCAAGTATTTCAAGTATTTTATTACTTGAACGGGAATCATAAAGACATTTCTAAAGCGGAAGAGAAAGAAGCAACATTTTGTAGATTAACCTCTGCAGCCCAAATACTGGAATTTTTTACTTTTGGATGAAACCGGTTCTGTTATCAAAGCATGGTTATGGAACACTATTTTAAAGGTTTGAGGTTTGGGGTACAATTAAATACACTTACTCAAAAGTAAAAGATGTTGCACTGATCTATGAAACAAAGACGAAGCTCGTCACTACCACACAAAATAATCTTCAAGTTATTAAATACTTTAACGCCATGAAGGTTTATTAGTTAGAATTAGACTACTACCAAGATCTCAAGGTCTCCTCCTGTGAGGATGTGACAATCCATACAAAATTCATTGAGGGGGAGAATCTTTGAGTTTATGGCAGGACTAAACAATGATTTTGACCAAAATCAAATTGAAGTCCTAGGTAGAAAATTCTACCTTCTCTGAATGAAGTATTCTCTCTCATCGGAGTTAAAGAAGGAAGAAGGGCAGTGTCGATCAATAGTCTAGCCCACGAGATATCTTCCATGACAACTTTTGAATCTCAAGATAAGGGAATATCTGTCATATAAAGATCTTAAAAAGAAGGACAACATCCTCTATTCAAAGAAAATATTTGGTGCAACTACTATAAAAGGAAAGGGCAACCAAATGCAAATGCTAGAAACTTCATGAAAAGGAGGAAATAAAGGCAAAAATTAAAAAGGACAAGCTGCCTAGTGGAGTCAGAAGAAATCGACAAATTAAGAATTTTTTTTCAGTTCCTTGGAGAACGCATCAAGATCTTGCTCTTGTTCAAAATGGTATGATTTTTAATTGTTATGTTTTTAGTGCCTCTAATAGTTCTTCCCCTTTATGGAACCTAGATTTAAGGGTCATTGACCACATGCAAGCCTTGTCAATATATTTCAAACTTACAAATCGTACCCTAACAAAAGAAAAATAAAAGTTATAGATAGATCTTTAAAAACTATTGAATGGCAGAAAAACACTATGTTTCTCCCAACTTAAATTTCATGAATGTATTGCATGTCTCACAACTTGTAGTTAAACTCTTATCTATTCACAAATTTATCAAAAAAATACAACTGAAAATAATTTTTTTACCGATTATTTTATTTTCAGAACACTATGGAAAAAATTATTGGACAAAACTAAGAAAAGGATTAGTGATACCTTCTTGAAGATCGAGATCAATTATCATATTCTTTCTCCTCTCATACTAACGACAACATCTGAACTAATCATTACAGATTAGGACATTATTCTTTTAAAAATCTTCAATGTATGTTTTTCCTCTTTTCATGAATACTAATATTAAAGACTTACATCATGAAATTTGCAAACCTCCTGTGTTTCCTTTTTTGAAAGTAACTTAAGATCTTCTAGCCTTTTTGTATTACTTCATTATGATATATGATGACCCTCTAATATCTCTAGAGAAACTAGTTTTGTTATATTTATTGAAGATCGCACTCAAATAATATAAATATATTTAATTAAACAAAAATTTAATGTTAGCACTATATCCTTATATTCACTGTCTTGATAAAAAAATCAATTTAACTCTAAAATAATTTTTTTGGACTTATAATGCCCATGATTATTTCAATCACACATTAACATCACATTAACATTATTCTTTTAAGGAGAGGGCCAATCTTCCTGCCTCAAAACTCCCAACAAAATAGAATAACAGAAAAGAAAAATTGTCACTTTCTAAATGTAACTAAGACATTTCACTTATACAATCAAATACCAAAATAATATTGGAAAAAAGTTGTTCTAACAACTACCTATTTAATCAACAGAATACTCTCATGAGTGATTGAATTCAAAAGTCCGCTATTCTTTAATACAAACTTCTTAAAAATTCCTCCAAAAATTTTTTTATGTGGTGCTTATGTACATATCTATAAAAAAAATAGAGAAAATTTTGACCCAAGAACTTTCAAGTGTGTAATCATCAGATATCCTGTCACACAAAAAGAGTACAAATGTAATCATTCGACCCAAAAAATTTCTTCACTTCAATCGATGTCACATTTGATAAAACATATAGATTCTTCCCTCAAAATCAACTTCAGGGAGAGAATTCTCTTGACGATTAATTTGATGATATCTTTTATCTTAACGTTCTTGGAATAGAAAATCCTTCAATACAAACCTTATACTACTATCTCTCTTCAAGTATATACAAGAAGGAACAAACTCAACCAAGATCTTCAGCAAGTCCAAGACTCAGAACCGTTATTAGGCGACACTACTCAGCCCACTACCACTCATCTATATCACATCTCTTAATACAACTCATTTCATAATTTTTATTTCATAAAACCTTTCTAACCAACATCAGCACCAATCACACTTCCAATCCACAAACTCTATTTGAGACCCTGGAAAATAAAAATTGGAAGTAAACTATGAGAGAATAAATGAATGATTTAAAAAAAATTATACACGGGAGATCATTGAATTACCAAAAAAAGAAGATGATAGAATGCAAATGGATTTTCACGGTAAAAAACAATGCAGACGGGAGCTTATAAAGGTATAAAGTAAGATTAGTGGCAAAAGTAGATATTCAATCATATGTGATTAGTCATTAAAATATTTTTGCACCGATTGTAAAAATGAATATTATTCGCATTATGGTATCTCTAACAACAAATTATGGATAGCCTATATAACAATATGATGTAAAAAAAATACATTCTTACATGGTAATATTGAAGACTAGGTCTATATGAATCCACCACCAAGGTTTAATAGCTTTTTTAAAAGGAATCAGGTATGCAGATTGAAAAAGACTCTATATGGGCTAGAACAATCACCAATAGCTTGATTTGGCAGATTTGTAAAGGCTATGAAAGGAACTTGATACAAACAGAGTCAAGAAGACCATGATTTCTTCATAAAACACTCTAATGATGATAAAATCTCAATTCTTATTGTGTATGTTGACAATATGATTGTTACAGGAGATGACAATTAAGAATAAGAAACACTCAGAAAAACGCTTGTTGAAGATATTGAAATCAAAGAGTTAGAAAAACACAAATACTTCTTGAGAATATAAATGACTCAATATAAACAAGAGATCTTTCTCTCCCAATAAAAATATGTCACGGATATGCTAAAAGAGACCAAGATGACAGAGTGCAAGCCGTGTGAAACTCCAACTAAACCAAGTCAAAAACAGAACCTTGATGGAGTTGTTGTAGATACAGAATAATATCAAAGGTTAGTGGAAACATTAATCTACTTATCTTATACTCGTCCTGACATCGCATTAGCAGTAAGTCTAATTAGTCAACTCATGCACAAACTTAAATATCTCTAATTAGTCAACTCAAGCCTCTTCTAGAATCCTCAAATATCTCAAATCAAATACATGAAAAAGATTTTTATATGAAGGACCTAATACTCTACAAGTTGAAGGATATATAGATGCAGACTACATAGGATCACTGATAGATAGAGGCCTACTTCAAGATATTGCACATTTTTAGGAGGAAATCTCATAACTCCAAGAAGCATGAAACAGTCAGCATTTTCAAGATCAAGGGTCAAAGCCAAGTTTAAAGCCATAGTGCAAGAAATCTGTGAGCTGCTATTGGTTAAAATTATATTAGAAAATTTTAAAATCAAGTGGAAAGAGCCTGTCAAAATATATTGACATGATACTCTACAAGTTCAAAGATAGACAGATGCAGACTATGCTTGATCACCAGTAGATAGAGGTCTACTTCAAGTTATTGCATATTTTTAAAAGGAAATTTCATAACTTGAAGAAGCATGAAACAGCCAATACTTTCAATATCAAGTGTTGGAGTTGAGTTTAAAGCCATTTTGCAATGGATTTGTGAGCTTCTATGAGTAAAAATTTAATTGGAAATATTTAAAAATCAAGAGAAAAGAGCCTATGAAAATATATTGTGATGATAAATTAGCCATCAATATTGCACATAATTATGTACAATATGATCATACTAAACATTTGAGGTTGATAGACACTTTAAATTGAAAAGCGGTCTGATTATTATTCCGTATGTGCCCACAAAAAATCAACTGGCCGACATATTGATCAAAAGCCTCTGCAACCCAATATTTAAAAATATCATAAGCAAACTAGAATGGTAGATCTCTATCATTCAGTTTGAGAAGGAGTATTAAAATTCTGCTCCAATCATAGTAGAGAACTGAAGGCCAATGGATTGAGGTTTTGTATCACTGGATATGTTTCTCTACAACCCTCACATTGTAATCAGTGTACTTCCATAGAAGATCGCAAGCACCTAATTAATTTTCCCTCCTTTTTTAATTTACCCCTATTTTGTAATGTCTCTGGGAGTTGTCTATATATTTCCCTTGTGCAAAAAAATGAATGAGATTCTTGAGAAGTTTTTCCATTATCTTTCTTTTACAGTATGTAAATCTTCCAAGATTTAATTACATTCAAGAATGCGAGATGAATGGTAGGAAATTGCTAAAGAGTCAAACTCAAACACAAGGCACGCCTAGAGCGCATCTAGGAGATCAAACCAAAAGATCATAGTTTGAGCTCAATAATATAGAGACAAAAGATTGAACTAATATAATTTTATATCTAGTCTAGTTATTAATGCTTACATGTCATTGTAATTGACTCAACAAATTTCAATTTTTCATGGTAGTAAGTTAGCTCTTATGTTTCTTGTTTTCACATTTTATAAACTGTGTAGCATTGTGTATAGATTCTAAGACTATCTCATGATGTCTTGTCTGTGAAAGTAAATATTTTGAGTACAATTTTTCGTTCTCTATTTTCTCTCTCTACTTTTCTTCCTCTTAAGTCTCCCATGATCAATTCTGGATAAAAACTCAAGCGGGTCTATAGCCGGATTCCAAGATTTGCTACCTTTATTGAATGAAATTATTTTATATCCTACTGTTGACATTGGTTTCTGCAGCTGCCCTTACCATGAATCCATAGGTAATGAATATGTTCTTTAGAACCAGAAAATTGGGAGTGAGAGAGCGGGTGCGGGGACGGGTGGGGGTGGGATGTCCAAACTGGCTGAAACAAAAAGTTTTGAGAAGAAGTGTTGATTTAAGACCCTAAATCCTTAGAAAAAACAAGGCCAATTTAACTGGAGAAACCTGATTTCAGCAAGTTTTCAATCAAAAATTGCTCAAACGTATTCTTCACCGATACCTTATTCTTGCAATTGGTATAAGATAACCAAAAATAAAAAACTAGACATGCCATTAACAAGGTTTGAGATCAAAAAGTACTCTAGGAAAATGACTTCAATGTTTAGAGAGAAGATGAAGGTGACATCAAGGATAATGATCTTGACATTATGCTCTTATCTTTTTGACCAAAAGATATGAATATTTTGAATATAAAATGTTATATCGTAAAATCATTCTTTTTACAGTAGGAATGAAATCAGCCCCAAATTTCCAACATCAAGTCAGTTACATGAATCCATTTTCTCTATTGTGTCTTATTGAGTGTTATATTTTCAGTTAATTCTAATAAATTATGATCGTTTTTTATACATATTCCTCAGTCTTTTTAGGTCTGCCTCAACCTTTTTTAACATAAGTTGAATCTAAAACATCTACTCTCCTAACCAGACCATCAAATGGTCAACGTTTAGTGTGAATAAACCATCTAAGATGACTCACTCTAAACTTTACTGCCATAAGAGCTGCACCAACCCTTTCACAGATAGATTTGTTTCACATTTTGTTTCTAAGTGTCAAGCCACTCATCCACCTAAGCATTCCCATCTCAGCAACACTTGACTTTATTTTATGTTTCTCTTTTAAAGGCCAACATTCTGCGTCGTAAAGCATTGCAGGTCTCACCACCATCTTATAAAATTTTCAATTCTAGGAGGTACTTTCTATCCTATAATAGGTCTAATACATTCCTCCACTTCAACCAACCAACTTAAATTCTACGAATAACATCCCCATCCTCATCACCATTACTTTGAACAATAGACCCAAGATATCTAAAACATTCACACTTTTTAATGATTTGATCACCCATAGGTACAACGCTGCCACTATAGCTACTACTATTAAAATGATATTCCATGTATTCAGTTTTAGGTTTACTTAAACAAAGGCCTTTAGACTTCAATGCACGCCTCTACAATTCATGTTTTTTTTTCTAGAATTCTTTCTCTAGTCTTATCCAGAAGAAATATATTATCAGCGAAAATCATACACCAAAGTACATCCTCCTATAAGTGTCTAGTAAGAGCATCTATAACTAAAGTAAAAGGATATGAGCTTAAAGTTGATCCTGTGATAATCCAACTGAAATAGGAAAATACTTCGTCAAACTCCTTTTGTTTAAACACAACATCTCTAGTATGCATATCTTTAATGACTTGAATATAAGTCATATCAATACATTTCTTCTCTAGAGCTATCTAATGAATTCTCTTGGAACCTAATCGTAAGCTTTTTCAAAATCAATAAAAATCATACGTAGATTTTCCTTACTTTATCTGTAATTTCCCATCAAACCTCTCAATAAATGTATAGTTTCCATAGTAGACTTATCCGACATAAATTCAAACTAATTATGAGAAATCTTTGTATCACGTCTTAACCAATGTTTAATTACTATCTCCCATAATTTTAAAGTATGACACATTAACATAATTCTTCTATAATTGCACACACTTGTGCATCCCTTTTATTCTCCAAAATGGTAACTAAAATACTCTCTCAACTCCTCAAGCATCTTTTTAGTTTTAAAGTAATACTAAAGAGGTTAGTAAGTCAAAAAACTCTCAAATTTCCTCTACATTTCTTCTCTAGAGCTATCTAATGAATTCTCTTGGAACCTAATCGTAAGCTTTTTCAAAATCAATAAAAATCATACGTAGATTTTCCTTACTTTATCTGTAATTTCCCATCAAACCTCTCAATAAATGTATAGTTTCCATAGTAGACTTATCCGACATAAATCCAAACTGATTATGAGAAATCTTTGTATCACGTTTTAACCAATGTTCAATTACTATCTCCCATAATTTTAAAGTATGACACATTAACATAATTCTTCTATAATTGCACACACTTGTGCATCCCTTTTATTCTCCAAAATGGTAACTAAAATACTCTCTCAACTCCTCAAGCATCTTTTTAGTTTTAAAGTAATACTAAAGAGGTTAGTAAGTCAAAAAACTCTCAAATCTCCTCTACACTTCAATTGGGATATCATCAGGTCCTACAGATTTTCCATCCTTAATTTTCTTTAAAGTCTCGTTAACTTCATTTTTACTAATGTGACAGTAAAAATAGAACGTTTTATTATTATTAACAATACTAAGATCACCAAAGACGGTCATATTGAGATAATAGCTCACTCACCTATGTTGAATATCTTCCTCTAAGAAAAATATATTTTGATTTTCATATTTAATACACTTTACTTGAATTATACCTTTATTTTTCTTTTAATTTGCTTGGTTAGTTTATACATATATTTTTCATCCTTTTAATCTAACTAATTATAAAAATCACTAAAAGCAAAATACTTGGCGTTAAAGTTTGTTCTCTTAGACTCTCTACAAGTCATCTTATATTTTTTTCAGTTCTCTAAGCTTTTACAATTAAACCAATTTTTATAGCACAATTTCTTATATTTTATTTTTTCTTGCACACTATTATTCAACCACCAACTATTTTTATTCAAAAAAATTTTCTTCCTGATTCTTCAAGTACTTTTTTTCACTTGTTTAATAATGTTTCTTATTTTATCCCACAAAAAATTAGCTTCTTCATGAATAACCTAAATCTTGAAGTTTACTAATAAAAAAAATTTTATTTCTGTCTTTTAGATGCCTTCATTTAATTCTATGAAATATTTCATTGTATCATTTATCCTACAACTTCTCATCTTAAAATCCAAAACTAATAATCAATGTCAGGTACTTAAATTTTTACTTGAAATGACCTTACAATTTTTACATTCTCAACAATCTATTTTTTCTCATAAGAAAATAATAAATTTGTATTTTATTAGAATCCATTCTTAAAGTAATAATATGTTCTTTTTTTAAAATAAATTATTAGCAATAACAAAATTATATGTTAAAGCAAAATCTAATACAACTCTACATTCCTCATAAGTCACTCCAAAACCATAGCCACTATTGAATATTTCCAAAATATTCTACCACTCTACCAACATGTTTATTTAAATCTCCTCTAATAATTTTTTTTTCTTCAAGAGGTATTACTAGTATTAATTCTTCTAAATGAAAATGTTAGAGATCCTTATCAAACCTCAAAATGAAATGCTTCATTTGACATAAAAAAGTTCACTTCAAGAAAATTTAACAAATTGCAATTTCTAAGGAGGGATATAAAAGTGTTTAAGTCTTGTCCATTATGGAATCCACTTCCAATGCACCCAAATAAATCTTGGTTTGAACCATTACAAGATTTAGATGGTAGCGAGGTGATGCTTGGAAATAACAAAACTTGCAAGATCAAAGTGTTTGGCAAGAAAATAATCAAAATTTTTATGGTGTTGAGCGTAATTATTAAAAGTGAGGAATCTATTTGAGCTGAAAAGAAATTTATTTTAATTTTACTAGGAATTGAAAAAAAGAGCTTAAGTGTATCCAAAGGCTTATTTGTTTTAATCAAAGAATTGGAAAGATAATCAAGATACTCCAATTTAAATTTGCCATAGATTTGAAAAGTAGAGTTCTTCAATATGACGCAATATAGAAAAAAGATTCATGTGGCCGACCCCACTTAGTAGGATAAAGGCTTGTTGTTG
The DNA here is from genome assembly GCA_002079205.1 of Phalaenopsis hybrid cultivar. Lineage (NCBI taxonomy): Eukaryota > Viridiplantae > Streptophyta > Magnoliopsida > Asparagales > Orchidaceae > Phalaenopsis > Phalaenopsis hybrid cultivar. The sequence goes on along the minus strand of JXCR01148151.1, from coordinate 524,672 downwards.
TTGATGATGACTTGAAAAGTGGAGTTCTTAAGTACATTCATTAAGATCCACGGGGGTCTTCTTGAATAAACTCCTATGGTGATGTAAGCTATTATCTTTCTCAAATTGATAATTGTTAAAGAAGTATATGGGTATATTTTTTGAAACATGCAAGAATGAAGCAATTCAAAATTGAAGAAATGGAAATAACTTATAACTTATTGAAGCCCAAATTTGTAGAAAAGAAAAAAGTTAAGGATTGACTATGAGCTTGATTTATAAAATGCATGGTCAGTAGAGCTACTATACTTGATGAATAACAAATAGTTAAATTATTTCATTAAAAATAGCACAAGAAAAGCAAACTGTGCTAAAGCAAAAAATGGAACTCGAGGTGGAGCAACCAAGCTATGAAAGTTATGATACTAAAAATCAAGAACATAAAAACATTCTAAAGAATTAATAGGCAAAGTAAAACTTATAGCTTGATAAAGGATAGACCGCAACGTGTTGTCAAAGAACCATAAAGGGATGGACGTGTTGATCTCATAACACAAACATTTGTTATAGATTTCATGAATGAAGAAAAGCAAAAATTTTAGAAAGAAGCCATAGAGGGTGATGAAAGAAGTAAATAGCAACAAGAAATACAAGAAAAAATGTTTTCATGAAAGCAAAATAACACTTGGGAAGTTAGTGGACAGGTCATAGCACCAAAATGAAATTATTTGCAAGTGTTTGTTTAAAAAGAACAAAAATTTTACTTAATTTGAAAAATTTATTGGCACCGTTCTAAGACTCCTATAAAATGTTTAGGAAGCGGAATAAAAATATGGTCGGTTAAAGATTTTTGGAAGGGTATGATGTGCTCGGCGGCTGAAACTAGTTGTTGGACAGAATTTAGCAGAGATTTCAACGGTAGTTGGAACTGAAACAACATTGAATGAAAAAATGGAGAGGTATGGGTGGCAAGGAGGATTCACCACCTGAGCAAGATACAAACACACAACTTGCAAAAAGAAGAGAATACAATACTCCAGAGAACATAATACAAAGAACAAAATCTCTAATCACAATAATTTCCAAAAAATAATAAATAGTAATATCTAAATAGTCCCCTCTTAAAATAAACCTAATTCTAATTAAAATAACATAAAAAGTGGGCCACAATGGCCTGGCAATAGCATATTAGCAAGAGAATCCCGCTACCTCAATTGCAAAGCAAAAAATGATGCCTTCCCTATGTTTTGGGGTAGCGGGAATATGGAATCCCAAGCAGGACAATTCGCACAGCCCTTCCCTCAACCGCGCTCGAGTCGCGCTTATTCAGTATTCAACTTATTGTCCTAAAATAGATTGTATGCACTTTATTTTATACCTAATTGTCCCCTGGTAGATGGGGTTAACCTTCTCCACTGAAGTTTTTAAAGCAATTTTATCGCCATCATGACAAATTATTGTTTTGTCGTGTCTGCGACACCTGCACTACAAAATATACGCTCACATCCATCCTTCGACAACTCCTTCGGCAAGAGTTGCCCCTTTTATGACATTGGTTCCTCGAACACACAATCTTCTAGGAAAATAAATGTCAATGTTGTTGGAGTCTCTCTCATGATCTGATGTTTGAAGGATTTTTGAAGGGTGAATTGAATCTAATATTGTGGTATTGTCTCTCTATTTTCAAGGCTAAAGTCCTATAAAGTCCAATAGCTTTGTAAGTGTACCAGGTTGCCAATGATAATCCCAATCTTCCCATATATCAAGCTATGATATTTTTTTTATTCCACCAATTCACATTTCAACCTGAGTTGATCAAATTCAGTTGTATGCTCCTCTGTCGAAAAAGCTCTCTGGCGTACGTAATGGAGTATTATAAACATATTATGTTGACGATGTCAATCAGGAAGGACGGAAATCAATCAGCTAAATTAGAAGTTTTTTATAATTAAAAGCTTCTTTATTTCCAATATCTTTATGCTGATTTATTTCTCTTTTAGTTGAATATTTAGATTAGGAATATGTATTATTAAGTTACCTAAAATAGATTATATGCATTTTATTTTGTACCTAAAATAGATTGTAAGTTATTTAATGGAATGAAAGCAAAGGGAAAAGGCAATCGAGCTTATTCAGTATTCAACTTATTTTTCTTAAAACTTTCACATAGTATCAGAGCCAAAATTTTGCCCTAACCACCAATAGTTATTGAGGACCCTCAAGTGTCTCTTCCCGCCGACTTTCTTACAGAAAGGGAGAAACTATTTCTTTACCTTGATTCACGCATCTAAGGATTTTCATATGTTACAACTGCTTCGTCCACCTTCGTTCTCCATCGATTGTTTCGCCTTTGATTGTGTATGCTTCGCCTTTCGCCTGCTTCGACCTTCTTCGACTGCTTTTTCTGTCTCCCGCGTCTGGTTTCGTCTCCCGCATTTGGTTCCAATTGCGATTTGCGATCCTGTTCATTTGTTGTCTCGTCTGCAATCGGTTATCTCGTCTGCGATTCAAGTCTCATCTGCAATCTGCGATATTGTTCACTTCGTTCGCTTCGTCTGCTTCGGATCTCCTTCGCTAGTCATCGCTGCTTCTGCAGCATCTTCAACTGCTTCTTCTGCTTCGACTTCGGTCACTTGGGTTTCGACACTCTTAGGCTTCGGTTTTACGGGCTACGGCATTTTCAAACTTCGACACTTTTAGGCTTCGGCACTTATGAGCTTCGGCATTTTTGGGTTTCGGCATTTTTAAGCTTCGGCACTCTCGGGCTTCGTCAGGCTTCGGCATTCTTAAACTTCGGCAAAATTTTGGCTTCAGCGCTCTTGGGTTTCAGCATTCACGACTTGAATATTTTTTGTCCTGACAATGTTATTAGTTTCTTGTTAGTAAATTGATGTTTCATGATCAGTCAGCATCAATTTGAGGGAGGATGTCAATCAGGAAGGACGGAAATCAGGCAGCTAAATTAGGAGTTTTCTATAATTAGAAGATTCTTTATTTCTAATATCTTTATTTTGATTTATTTCCCTTTTAGCTGAATATTTAGATTAGGAATATGTATTATTAAGTTACCTAAAATATATTATATGCACTTTATTTTGAACCTAAAATAAATGGTAAGATTGTTTTTTAATGGAATGAAAACAAAGGGAAAAGGCAATCGAGTTTATTCAGTATTCAACCTATTTTTCTCAAAACTTTGACAAATGATACAAATAAGATATTTACATTGCATCTCCCTTTTCATTATAGACCATGTGGTGATCTTATTATTTCCATTCCACTATTGAATACGCTTCAAGTTCTCCCACCACAAAGAAGCATTATTCCTAAGCTTGATAGTCGTCAATTTAACTCTTTTATTAAGGGTTACGTCTTTGTAGTAAAAAATTCATTCCATTTTTTGGAGACACTGAATAAACTCGCTCAGATTCATGTGACCATCAAAATCTGATAATTCACATTTCCTCCAAGATCATAGCTTCTCCTCTGATATTCCATGTCAAACCGCCGATGTATTGGTCTTCATCACTAGAAACTTCCTCACGTAAGTGATTCACTTCCACCACTCAATCTGACGACTCACTATTATGGCTATGGATGACCTCATTGGGTTGTCTCCTCTCAAAGGCGATAAGTTTTTATTGTGGTTGAAAGATTTCCCTCTGCATATCCTCCATAATAAGTTCTAGATACTACGTTAAAGATTTCTACCTGGCAACATGACATCTCATTCAAAGCAAGTTTTGACGAAAAAAAATGTGGTATAGGCTTTAGGGCTAGAGTTAAAAGGTAGATGATGTAGGAAAAAATATTTTATTGTGCAAGAAAGACATCTCTAACATTTTAGGGTTTGTTGATCTCTGATATCACATAACACGTTCAAGGGAGCCTAGAAGGTGTTTAGGAAGGCGATTTAGCAAACATTGGTTTTGGAATGACAAAATAATGATATTATTGAAGTTCGGCAATGTTTGGAAAAGATAAGCATTGTTCAAGTACTATTCCGCCTGAAAACGACAAAGATAGTTCTAAAACAACAATACACAAATGGCGAGGATATTCATCACATATTCTAGCCCAAATTATAGACAAACCACTTGCAAAAGGACGAGCATACAATACTGCTTGATATAAAAAATAGAAATTACAATCTCCAACAAACACATAATCAAGCAAAAGTCCGTACATCATCGTTTCAGAAATTCCTACTAGGAAGGTTAAGTTTAACTAAGAAAAGTTATGCTTTGATTCTCCAGGTGATAGAAGTGAAAAGCAGGGGAAAACATGGCAACCCTTTTAATGAAAGCATTCATAATTCTGATACCCTCCTTTAAGGCCATCCAACCATAAACAGAGTACTAAGAGGCATAAGAATTGGGTCAAAACGGAATTTTCCCACTTTATATCTAAGATATGAAAGTAGAATGAGCTCATGAATCTTTGAATTTGGACCTTGGTTTCTTATCCCAGAGCAAAGAATCAGTCCACTTGCAGAAAGAAAAGCACAAAGTGCTCTTAGAGTTGTTTATTTTAAGAGCAATCCAAGCATAAAAACTGTTCAGACAATGCTTATGGCACTTGATATTTAACTCATTGATCTTGCCAAGGATAAGAAGATCATCAACAATAATAAGGAGCGAGATATAAAGGTCCGCATCAAACACTCCAAGAAACAGTTGTGAGCCTGTTGACTGCCATGTAAAGTGTAGAAAAAAACCATGATGAAAGACTAGAGAATAGAAGATAGAGGGCATCCCTTATGAAAGCAAATAAACAAGGTGAAGAAGCCATCGAGACAAACAGTACTTACGAAAAACTTGCGGACATAAAAAATGCAAGCTTTAATCCATGCTTCAAAAGAAGAGCGGAGGTGGGGGTGGGTGTAGGGAGATGACTTTAACAAAGAGTCTTTGAATGCAAAAGTCTCAACTAATAATATCGAATGTTTTTTTTTATTTTTCCATCTAGCTTGGCTTGCCAATCTTTTTATTAAAATATTTCATGTTTTTCCCAACAAGTATGAAGCTATTAGAAATTTGGTTTTATTTAATAAAGGCAATTTGAGAAAGGTAAATGGTACCAGGAAATATCATTTTTTAAGTTTAATTGACAATATCTTGGCAATGTATTTGTAAGTGCCACAGAAGAATACAAACCTAAATTAGACATCTTTATAACATGAAGGTGTAAATGAGCCAAGCCAATCAAGAGCAAACTCGAGCTTGGCTTGATAACAAGCTCATGAATTGAGCTTACCGAGTCGTGACCTCGAGCTTGAGCAGGCTTGCTACTCATTGCGGCTTGATCACGATTTCAAGTTTTAAAAGACTCAATTTGTTGGCTCATTAAGTCGCTCGAATTGAAACGATGGTATGGTCCGGATCCGAGAATAGTAGATCAACAACTCCCAATTAAAAATTGAAAACCTAAAATCTTATTTTGCTCATCTCAATCCTGTGACTCTACCTTGTTAGTGTTGCGATCAATACTCTAGCCCCAACTTCAAGTTCCTCAATCACAAACCAAGGGGATCTTCCCCTAAATATTTCTCCTGCAAGCCACACGGCCAATCAACACTACAAAGTTAACTCGACAATTTACGATAATAGGTTTAGCCTTCAGACTCGCTTCTTTTTTCTTAAAAATCCCAATATTTTGACTTTAGCAAGCAACATATAGCTAACAAATGCTGACATCTATCATTTTTTTTATGTTTGATTCGACTTGTATAAAATTTGGAAAACCCTGCTCAAGAGTTTGACTTAGTTGTGACTCGAGCTCAAGCTCCACTTGTTTACACCACTACTATAGCACAAGAGGGTCTAGAAATTGGAGTATAAATAGTAGCTTCAATCCTCTTAGGTGACTACTTAGTGAGAAAGAAATGTTTCATGGCTTTTGTGAATTGAGGCTCAGCAATATCCCAAACAACTTAAATATCAAAACAGGAAGCATTATGAGGTAGCATGCAACAAATATTTTCTCCATATAATTTTGGTTGTTAACATGAGAGGATCAATATGTGACCCAAAACATGGTAATTGTTCAAACACGTCCCTCCCTCTCTCTCTCTCTCAATCTCCCTCCCTCCCCCCTCCCTCTCTCTCTCTCTCTCAATCTCCCTCCCACCCCCCCTCTCTCTCTCTCTAAAGAAAATAAATAAAGGTATAATGCAATAATAGAAGTACCCTCAACGAAGAAGTCTCTTAAAGCATGATGCAGGTAGAACCAAACCTTTCCTAGTCCAACAATCAATGCTTTTTATTGTACTGTCAAAGACTAATTCTCAAATAAATGTACGCACAACCTTACCAATGAAGAGAGATATAAGTACAAAAAAACTCACCAGATGTGTAAAGTAAAATAGCTATAAGATTTACCAATTAGCAACCTTTTTAACTTAGCAAACCAAAATAAAGCCAATAATGTGTAGACTAAAAAAATCTAATTAGAAACTTGTATGTAAAAGATTGAACAAACCATAGCACACCATATATGAAGCCAGATAACATAGTCCATCAAAACAAAATCACATGAAATAATTCCCAATCTCATGTTTTTCCCTTAAATTTCACCCTAAAAATAAACTAACTTCAATGTACATCACATACCGTCATTAAAAACTGAAAGCAATGAGGGGATGTTTCATGTCCAGATAAAGAATCCACAGAACCTGCATGTTCTTGTTCCTCATCATCCGAAGCACCAAAACAGCTGCATAAACCACCCATAAATCTTGCTCCTTCCCCTTCAACAACCGACCCCTTCAGCAATTATCTTCTAATGTACCAGCTTAAAACTGATAAAACCCAGAACACCCATTATAAGAGCCAAGCATTTATCCGTTTATGATAGAGAAAATTTCCAAAATCATATCTTTTTGTTGCCACACATGAAAATCAAGCAACCAATTATAAAACAACAGAATCCACACAATTCTGCATTTAAGGAGACACCCAAAGAAAAATTAGAGAAAAAGGGAAAACTAAACCGGAAGAAAAGTACACAAGTAGTTCTTCAGATCTATTCTTCGAACGCACTGTTAGACATTGCGAATCCAACTAAAATAAAGGGAAAAAGAAACTATGATTGCGCGTCAAGAAGAAGCTGAAGTACAGCCCATCTATAAAGCAAGCACCGCAGCTTTTCCCTTCTTTGTTCGGATCGAAGGCAAGCCTAACAAATCAATGAGATTTCAGCAATTTATGAGCTGATTATGCTTTTTCACCCATTGAATAAAGCCTTCCAAACATCTGATTTCATTTTTTTTTTTTTGTCATAAATCGCAAGCAATCACGGAGGTTTTAGGATCGCGTGGATTCGAAGGGGGAAGTGAGAGATTACCTAACAATAGCCATGGGGGTTTGGAATCCCGATCGATGACCTAAGTAAGGTGAGAATTTAGTGTGGAATCCGATCGGATTGGGGACGATAATTTCTAGAACAAGAGCACGGATTAATGAGTGAATGAGAAACATCTTCTTTTGGAAATTTTCTTTTAGTAAGTTGCACCTCTCCATCTCTATATATTTACTTAGGGCGTAACCGGGCCGGACAAGGGCAAGTTTGGGCTCAGCCTATGTTTGGCTCATTAAAAAATATCACTGTTCTTACTCAGTTCGTTTATATTTTGAACACAAAAAATTATTTTTGTTCGACTCGTTTGTTTGGCGAGTCGAACATGAGCTGTTCACGAACAAAAAAAATATTTTGACAACCCTAGTAACGCATGCAGTCATTAGGGGTGTAAGCGAGCCGAGCTCGAGTGAGTTTATATTCGGCTTGTTAAAAAATATCATTGTTTGTGTTCGACTTGTTTATATATAGAGCTCAAAATATTTATTTGTGTTTGGCTCTTTTGTTTATCAAGTCGAACACGAGTTATTTTAACAACCCTAATCACATAGCCGTGGAATGTTAAGGGTTGGGTTAGACTTAAATCTTGCTATTTATATTAAAATATTTATTTAAATAAAATTGAACATAATTTAATTCTATTTTTTAATTTATATTTTTAATTGATTATAACTATTTATAGCATTGTAGTAAATTAAAGTATTTAAAAATAGTACTCATTAACAACAACGAACTTTTTTGACATCCCTATTTATCTATCACCTAACCTTCAATATTTATAGACACGAGGGTATGAATATCAGAATTACATATTTGTCATTTAATTATTAGTTTCTGACGATCCGACTTATATAGGATCCTAACGTCGTAGCTCTTGACGATCGGTCTTCCTTGATTTATCTCATTGTCTTTCAGTCGGCCATTACATCGTTGTTTGATCCAGCTCGGTCGCAAAGATTTATCAGATTTGTTGGTGTTGAATCCGAAATTGACTTTTGGAAATACACCTCGACAGTTAAACCCAGGAGAAGGAGTTCAGAGAGAGAAGAAGTGTTAGAAGATTCTCAGTAGAGAGACCGGGAAAAAGTCCCCCGACTTAGTGTCTCTTTATTCATCATCGAGTCAGGCCCTCTTGTACAATTACAGAAAGGATGAGCGATTATGGAGATAGCTCTCAATTATCAAAATGAGAGAGCGATGTCGGTTGACTGGTTGCGTTCAGCCTATTGATCTTTCACTGAGGATGGACTTGATCAGTCTATTGATCTTTCATATGACTGATTCAGATCATGTCTCTTGATTTAATGCATCGATCGTTGTGTTAACATCTTTAGTCATTCGATTGCTTTGAGATTTGTGTCGACAATATTGGTGCGTACATTTCAGTTCCCCAAGTTTTTCTATTCTTTGATTGTGGCAGCTACGGTAAGAATGGAGAAATTATTAAATAATCAGTGGCATCAATTTACTCCCCTTGGATTTCGTGCCTAGTGTGCTATATAAAAAAAGTCATAGACTTGTGTTACATCCGTAGCAGCTAGTTATTTTCCGTATAGCTGATGTACATAATGGCTAATGGTGCGAGTCGAGTTGACATAGATCCTAAAACTCTAGCTAAGGTGGGCTTCTAGGTGCCGTCCCCTGTAAATAAGAGGAAGAGTGTGAAGAAAGAAAAATGGTCAAGGCCCGAACCTGATTTGGTCGATGTAGTCAGCTCGTCTGACAAAGTTGAGGAACGATCATCGAAGAAGCTTCGCCAGGAAATAATGGAGTTCGGGCCTAGTGTGAACACGAAAGGTACCTCGTCTCAGGAGAGAGAAAAGCTTTTGAGAGCTTTTGTGAAAATTTTTACGAGTATGTATGCGATGAACCTTTTTTTCATATATATATATATATATATATATATATATATATATATATATATATATATATATATATAAGGTGCATATATATATATAATTTGAAGGTTCGGTATTAGACATGTAATACATATATAAGAATTGAGTGGTATGTATGTAAATATTAAAGTTTAGGTGTTAAATTGTGTATATGTCTGTGTATTAGACATGTAATACAAGTTGGATTTATATCGTATGGAATTTCAGCCCAATTATTGGTATTGTACTGCACATGATGAGTATAAAATAGATGTTCAATACAATCATGTATGTGTTTCATTGTGTCCCTCGAACAAAATATAATCGTAGCACAAATGAAGAATTGATTTGTGATGCTAACAAAGCACGTTTCGTTAGGAGTGCTCCTGCGAATGATCAAGACTGAATAGTGAAGTGCAAAAATTTTATGATTTACTAAATGATGCACACTAGCCTCTGTGGGAAGGTTGCACCATACATTCAGAGTTATTAGTAATGCTTTAATTAAGTTGAAACAATATCAAAGGGGACAAACTCTATGAAAAATTTAGTTCTAGAGGATCTTGAAAGAAGAAAAAGTTTGTACCGAAATTAGGGTTACTATCAGAGAAGATAGACTGATGTATTAATGATTGCATGTTATATTATAAGACTAATGCAATGAAGACGAAATTTATATTTTATGGTGCTAATAGATTCAAACCATGGGGCCGAAAAAAGAAATATTTAGAAAAATATTTCATATAAATGACTCTTCTACTTGTCCCTCATGGCTCGACTTCAAAAATTATTCGCTTATATGTATACAACTCCATAAATGACATGACACAATACTTGATCTATTGATAACAACTCTTTGAGTCATCCATCGAATGGGGAATCCCGAAGACACTTTGATTGTGTTAGCATGACTTTGCAGTTGAGCAACATAATGTTAAACTTGGTTTATATGAGATGAGTTCACACCATAAAGTCGGGTAGAGTTCGGGTAGAGTTCATTGTCATTGGAGAATGATGAACTTTTCTAGCATATCGTTGCTTTGACTGAAAAAGTAAGTTAGTTATATGAAGGGCATCAAAGAGTTCGGGCCACTGTTACACGATTTGATCATATTGTTGATTGTCGTGACAAGTGACCTTTGAGCTCAGTGGATGAGGAGAGAGAGGAGGATGATTTATGTATTTTTTTCTTATTCGGTATTTGAACATGATCTTTTGTATATATTTTGTATTTAAATTTCATAAAATTATGTTGGATGGATATTTTACAAGATTTTATGTAATCTTTCTTACTTCTGTATATTTTCATTGTCAATGCATGCTTGCGCAGTATGTCATGTGCTGTGTTAGTGATGAATAAATATTTTTGTTATTTGTTTTGTGAAGATCTGAATGCTCTTTTATACATATATATTTTAAAATGACACAGGTTTGCGTCTGCCCTGCATCGAAAACGTCCGACGCAAATAATCATCGAAAAAATTCAGACGCTAGTTCGCCTCACTAATATAAAAACTGAATGCACGGTTCGACACAAATTTGCCTCCACAAAACCGAATGTAATTTCTGTAGAAAGCTTTTACGTCCACATGAATGACATCTCAGCTGACTAACACCGATACTTTCAAATACAAAAGCAGGCGCAAATTATAGCATCGATCAAAGTTGACACAACTTTTTGTAGATGATCTTTTTATGTATCGTGTTCTTCGATATCACTTAGATGCCTACAAAGAGAAAAGAAATAAAAATCACTTTTTTCTATAAATAAGTGGATTTTTAGTTCAAAATATTTAGATTAAACTTTAATAATTGTTAGTTATAAAATCATCAATATTATTTCAAAATATTAACTTTATCTCGAAAAATATTTAAACATATTACGTAATTCTTATATTTACATATTTCACATCAAAACTTTTATATTTACAAACATAACACACAAATTTTTAATATCACATAAAAAGATATCATTATTATCACTTTTTTAATAGTGAAACACATATTTTTATTTATAGGCCGCGAGTAGAGCTTATCAAGCCATGAGCTCGAGCTCAAGCCCGAGCTCGTCCCAGTCTGCTCGTTGGCTCGTGAACCGGCTCGATTAGCATACAACCAATCATTTCGATAAAATTTTCAGTGAGATTCCTCTTCATCCTTCTCCTCTGGTCACCAATAACTTCACCGACAAATTGCAATAAAAATTGAATTATTTTACTTCAAGCTCATGACTTGGCTCTCGCGCCGAGCTCAAGCTCGAACTCTAACTCACAGTTTGTGAGACGAGCCGAGCTCGAGCTCGACTGAACGACTCACTTGCACCCCTAACCAGGATGTTATGAATGTAAATATGAAGAAAGTTTTGGGGATGAAATATATAAAAACATGTTAATAAAGTGCTGGATATGTAAATTTCCCATTTGCGCTTACTTTTCTTTATCAGAAAAGTCAAAGTTCACACGTTTCCTGCCGAACAAGATTGAATAGATTTGTATATCTTAGTTGAGAGAGAGAGAGAGAGAGAGAGAGAGGGAACATGTCATGTGTTGAGAGCTATGATGCCGTCGTTGTGGGCTCCGGCTACGGCGGGGCGGTGGCGGCTTGCCGGCTATCGACGGCCGGAATTAATGTCTGCCTCATAGAAAAGGGGAGGAGATGGGAGGCGAAGGATTTCCCCACACATGTTTTCAGCCTTATTGCAGCTGTGAGGATGCAATGGAGAAACTGGGGCTTTGGCTTCCTATCAGACAAAGCTTTGTTTCAGGTGATTACTTTCTTTTATGTTAGTAAGAGAACGAATATTACGTGCGGAATCTGCACATACGAATTTTGATATTCGATGGTATTATGGTGGTATTGCACCAGAATATCACCGTAATTCCACCGCATATCATTATGGGGTTGTTTGGGCAACAGATGCGGTTTAAGTTGTTAGGATTTCGTAAATCCGGATTTGTAAATCCGTATTTACTAAATCTTGAATGGGTTAAAGCCGAAAATCTGTGGCAATGGATTTACTAAATCATGTAAATTCGATGGGACTGTTTCACAATTTCTTGGTGGAGACAATTGGGAGCCCGCGAACTTAAATCCCAAGCCCCACGAAGGTAAATCCACCAATTTGCAGGATTTCAAAATTTACAGCTGAAATCTGTGAAATTGAAATTTATGAAATTACGGGATTTATTTTGCGCAAAATGATCGGCTCAGATCATAAATTGGACGTAAATTTGACATAAATCAATTGTGAGATAGCTCCTAAATTTGCATCTATCTTTATCTATCTTGTGACGATATATTTTTGTATTAAAATAAATAAAAATTTGATATTTACACATCAACCACGATCTTTCATCCATTTTCCTAATTCTCACGAAATATTTCATCCATAAATACATTGGTTTAGGGTAAATTTATAAATAGCAATATTTGGGGTGGTTTGTATGTAATTATCTCTTAAAATAAATAAGTTGGAGGTAGTTGACTAAAAAGCTTAGTAATAATGAAATTAATTGAAGTAGTTAGCAGACAAGGCTAGAAATAAATATGGCGAGGGCAGCTTTTGAATTTAATTAAGGAATATTTACATACATACCACTCAATTCTTTTGTATTTACAGATCTAACACCTAAATTTTAATTTTTACATGCCTGCCCTCTTTCCTATGCATAAAAAGGCGTGTTTCACTTTTTAAAAAATTAAAGTGATGGTATTTTCTTATGTGAAGTGAAAGATTTGGGCAGTATAAATCAAATGATTAAAGTTTAAGTTTTAGATAAGTAAATATAAAAGAATTGTGTGGCAATATGATTATGTGAATAGGGCTGTCAAAAAAGCTTGTTGTTCGCGAATAACTCGTGTTCGGCTCGTTCGTTAAGTAAACGTAAATAACAAAATAATAAAGCGGGAGATTTATATACTTAGCTATAATCATTATTCCCGTTAGTAACCCGAACGAGTAGATTATGATTTCTATAACGACCATATAGGATACCTGAAGGAGTAGATTATGTGATTGGAGCTGATCGACAGACACAATATGACTTTGTTTGAAACAATCAAGGTAGTGTTTACCATTTAAATAAAGCATAACATAAGATTTGTTTGATATAGAAAAAATTCGACTTTTAAAACATTAGTCTTTAATTAACTAATAATTCAAAACATTAATCTTTAATTAACTAAAAATTTTGACTTTTAAATACTCATGATAATTACAATAGTTTTCATTATCTTAGTGTTTCAATGTTAAATTCAATCGAAAAGCATTTTTCTACATTGCATTTTAAATGTCAAATTATTCTTTAATTTGCTTGCATCTATTACAGATACATGAGGAAGGTGATTCTTTAGCGGCAGTTGCATGTGGATTTGGTGGAGGCTCTCTAGTAAATGCAGGTGTGATTTTGTCTACGCCAGTTAGAACAAGAAGAGACCCAAAATGGCCAAAGGATTGGAATAAAGACTGGGAACACTACGAAGGTATAGCATCTTCAATGTTAGGAGCACAAGTAGCTCCTACTGAATTTCCTAATTCTCGAGTTATCAAGCAAATTCTTGAAGAAGAGATTGAAGATTATAAACCTGATCCTATAAAACTCAGCATAAAATTTAATGTGAAAGAAGAAGTAGAAGAACAAACTTTAGTTGGAACTAAGAAGCTTGAAAGTTGCTTAGCTTGTGGCAATTGCCTATCTGGTTGCCCATATAATGCCAAGAACTCTACAGATAAAAATTATCTGTCTTCAGCAATAGAGGCATGAGCTTGTTTATGTTCTTAATTCACCTTTAGTAAATATATGTAACATTACTCAATGTTTCATTTTACTCTCAGGCTGGATGTGCAGTGAAAACAGAAAGAAAAGTTCAATTTATTCTTAAAGAACCAACTGAAGTTCGTCTCCATAATAGCAAGAATCGTCTAAGAAGGTGGAGAGTTTATTTTAATGAGTTAGAGTACATAGCTGCAGATTTTGTGGTTATTTCAGGTGAAAATTGAGGCTTTTTCTGGCATTAAAAAGCAACAAATGAAAAAAAAAAAAACTTCTATAGTGCTAAATATTTGATAATTTCTATAGCTGGAGTGCTAGGTACAACTGAAATACTCTTCAAATCACAAAGAAGGGGGTTGGGTCTTTCAGATAGACTGGGCCTTGGACTAAGTTGCAATGGAAACAATGTGGGATATGTTGCGAGGAGCAGAGCCCCTTTACATGCTCATGGATTGAACAAGAAGCAATTGTTAGAGGTTCCATTTCATAGTAGGCCAGGGCCTGCGATCTCCACATCATTCACTTCTTCTAAAGGTTTCACAATTCAGGTAACGAATTTGATCTTCTTTGGTGATTTAGACAACATTATATTTCTTTTTGTGCTCCCCCATTTAGTGGTCTATTTTGCAGAGTGGAGTTCTTCCTACTTCATACCCTAGTTTGCTCTTCAAGGGAATAACAACCTATGGTTGGCCTACATGTTATTGGTTCTTACATGGGATAATTGATAAACTAAAGTGTAGTATAATTGGATTAAAACCTAGCCAAGATATGATTCTTAATGTGATGGGTTATGATGCTTGTGATGGAAGAATAATATTTGATGATGAAGCTGAAAAAGTAAGAATCACTCCTCCAAATGATCCACTTCTACCAAAAAAGATCTTAGCATTACAAAATCTTACAAGAAAATTGGGTGGCATTCTCTTCATGTCAAGTTATAGAAGCACTAGTGTTCATCTCCTTGGAGGGTGCAATGCTGCAACGACTGCAACATTAGGTGTTTGTAATCCAAATGGGCAAGTATTTGGCCATAATACCAACCAGTCAGCTGTTCATGAAGGTTTATATGTGTCTGATGCTTCAGTAATTCCATGCTCAATTGGTACAAACCCTTGCCTTACAATCACAACTTTATCGGAGCATATCAGTCGTCGCGTACTTGATGATATTATAAAATTCAAAAGCATGGAGCATAAGAAAGAAGACATAGAACATTCAGACGAGAATAAGGACTCAACACAAAAATCTTGGAAAGAACTTAAAGATAAATGGAATGGTAAGGTCCTGGTGAAAGAAACAATGAGAGGTTTCATAGGAGGAATGCCTTGCACTGCTTATTTGACAATGAATTTGAACTGTGGAGATAAGAAAGATATTTTCCATGAGAGCTCAGTTATAGAAAATCCAAATTCTCTTCTCAAAGGAAGAGTTGGCGGTTATGTTATTTTCAAAAGTTTTAGTAAGGAGAAGCTCTTTATCTTAGATGGAACAGTGGACTTATGCGAAGTAGACAGTAGAACTCCCTACACACAGTACATGCATTATGGCTTAATTTTAGCTTCAACCTCTGGTTCAAGGTACTAACTATAGTAAAATTTATGTTAAAAAATAAATTTGACATGAAACAGATTGAACTTCAATTGATGCAGGTATTTCCTTGAAGGGAAAAAGGTGTTGAATCCATTTTTGCTTGGATCTTATGCTTGGCGTGAATCGACAACTTTGCATGTTACTTTCAAAAAAGTTGAAAATAATGATATTATTGACCACAAAAAACATAATAGTTCCACTGAAGAGTTGTTGGGTCTTCAAGGTGAGCTCAGTATATCAATCTTCGAGCTCCTGAGGAGTGTGGTTAGGTTGAAAGGAAAGCAAAAAAACAAATTTATATGCCTTCTCTTGCAAAGTCTTTGGAGGACATACATCTTGCAAGTACCTAGATTTGTAAAAGAAGATTTTGACACCCACAAAGTGAATCAAGATCCATACCCTCCATATATTCTTCACAACTTAAATACAGGTAAATTTAATACCGTTAAAATTTGAGAAGAGCGCCTTCATGTACTATCTAGTTAAATTTTTTTTTTTTCAAACTAAGCAGAAGATGGTTTTACTATTAGCTGCAAGCAATGGAGGAGCAGCTCAAATGCATGGAAGCCTCAAGAGGGAAACCCCACCAAATTCCCTGTTCTTTTGCTGAATGGATACTCAGGCGAAAGTTATTGGTTGCCAACAGAAAGGAGAGATTTGGTTAGAATACTATTAGAGGAAGGATATGATACTTGGATACTTCAATCAAGATTGCATCCTCATCATCCTTCAAACAACTTCACCATTGAAGACATTGGGAAGTTTGACATTCCAGCAGGTGAGGTTTTTTTTCTTGAAATCATTGCAGTAAATTATTATTTTTTTTCAATTTATGCAAGCATAACATTTGTCTTCTATTAATCCTACAGTAATTGCAAAAATTTCTGAGGTGCATGGTCCTTTAAGTTTGGTTCATGTGATTGCACATTGTGTCGGGGGTTTAGCGATTCATATTGCTTTAATGGGAGGTCATGTTTCTGCAAGTAAAATTGCATCTCTTTGTTGCACCAACTCCTCCATGTACTTCAAGTTAACAAACTATGCTATGGTAAAAATGAGGCTTCCTCTACTACCTGTAAGTCAAAATTTTGTACTGCTTTTCACTTTAGTAACAACTCTACAAAACTTTGCAAACATTTTTCTTATAACAACTTTACAATGCTTGCTAGCATATGCTTCATGTCCATCTATATGTTGGAAGCAGTAAAAATTTGTATAATAGAATTATGCAAAGCTTGCTAACATGAGAGCTTTATCAGGTAACAATGGCAGTTCTTGGGAGGAACAAAATATTATCAATAACAGATAGCTCGAAGGATGAGTTTAGACACACTATCTTGAAATTTGTTGCAAGAAATATCCCTCGGACTGAACGTTGTGCTTCTAATGAGTGTGAGATTTTCTCTGGAATCTTTGGCAATGCATTTTGGCACAAAAACATAAGCAAAACCATGCACCAATGGCTAAGCAAGCAAAATGTGACCCATCTCCCCATGTCTGGTTTTCCCCATCTTCGAAAGATTTGCAATGTGGGCTATGTCGTTGATGCTGATGGAAAAAATAAATATTTGATTCATCCTGAAAGAATGGCTGTGCACACACTGTATATTTCTGGTGGGAGGAGCCTTTTAGTGACACCTGAGACATCTGTGTTGGCATATAAATACATGAGGATGCATCAGCCAGGATTTCAACATAAAAGGGTGATGGTGAATGGATATGGGCATTCTGATCTTCTCATAGGTGAGGAATCATATAAGAGTGTGTTTCCTCATTTTTTAAGTCATATGAAGATGGCAGAGGGTAGAGGAAGAAAGGAGAGTGAAGAGAGGGAAGAAAATTTGGTTTCTTGGGAGGCTTTTTATGATGATAATGGAGGATCATGGGGTTTTCTCTTTTTCATATTTTTTATAGCTATTTTTTATTGGTTGTGTCAATTTTTCCCTTAAGCAATGGATTGTTTTTGTTGAGATTATTTTTTTTCTTTTTAGCTGTTTTTATTTTCTTTGAGTTAATTGGTAGTCAATGATGTCAAAACATTCTTCCTTTTTCCCTAAAGATAATCAATAATTTTTTTGCATTTAATAATAATTTCATTCCAGGTTTTTTGTGAAGAAAAATTTCATGAGTATATTCGTAAAGTTTCACTGATGTTATCACATTGTTTTTAAATATCATGTTTGTTGATAGAATATTACATTAAAAAAAAACAACTAATTTTATGACAGTTAACTAAGGGTTTGTTTTTGGTAGCTGCAATTTATTAAAAATCATACGTGAAGCTGCTAAAAAGTGATACGATGTTAAAAACTGCAGTGGTTATTAATTTTTTTTTATAAAAAAAAAGTCATACCACAGCTATAAATAGGGCTGTCAAAAAAGCTCGTTGTTCGCGAACAGTTCGTGTTCTGTTCGTCAATGAGTTCGCGATCGATTCGTTCGATAAATAAACGAGACGAACATAAACAATTTTTTTTGTTCGGTT